>JASAMW010001543.1:0-16533 GCA_030247985.1 Epsilonema sp. ZAB3_2
CCCATGATCATCAAAATTAAAAAATCCAGTCGTTCATTATTGACAACTATTTTTTATGTGGCGCCGTTTTGATTATATGCAGTGACTAATGAAACTATGCGCATACAGGTCAATATATCATACTGTAGCATGACGAATGCCAAAGCCAGTACATGTTTCACGCTATTCTGAGAGATGACTGACTTGATGATAATGTTACAAAAATGCTTTTCTGTTCTTGTATGTTTATCGGCTGATCCTACAGGGTGTCTCACATAGACATCCTAACGACTCAGCCTTATAACTTCCATATAGATATCAAGCTGAAATTTTGTCCCCAGAAACCCAAGAAACTACCATTTGTTGTGGCAAAATTTGAGCCAGATAGGTCAAATAGAAATGAAATTACGAGCTTGCAAATTTGCGACCACGTTTTTCAACATTTTGAAATCAGTGGTGCCACCATTGACCTCGACAGCTCCTTGAACGCTGTTATGGGTCGTAAATCGCCTGTATTCTCGAATCCTTTGTGTTCTGAACTGCGATGATGTTCAGCCATTGTTGTTTCACCATATTTCCTTGTTGGATGAGCTGCTTAGCCATTCTGAGCAGAACATTCGTCTCTCAAAATCACGCCCAGTGTGGAAAATGATAAAAAAAGGGTCGAAAATGTCCAAGCCTGTAATTTCGTTTGCTGTGGGCCTATCTGGTTCAAATTTTGCCACAACAAATGGTATTTTCTTGGGTTTAGCACGTAGCTCGCTAACCATTGCGGAATAATTTTACTACCACCGTGTGCTCTGTATTGAGTTCTACATTTTTCTTGTACACAGTTTCGCTGTATCTTCACTGCCTGTGGAATGGGAGGCCAAAGAACAGGTGTTTTTGCGCAAGCACATTTTTTGTCCATGTATGAAATAATGTACTAAACTGCGCAACGACACCTGTTTTTTAGCCTCTTATTCCACAGGCAGTGAAGATACAGCGAAACTTTATACAACAAAAATGTAGAACATAACACGGAGCACAAGGTGTAGTAAAATTATTCCGATCGGTGCAATGGTTAGCGAGTTACGTGCTCTCAAGTTGAGTTTCCCATTCACTGATCAGTTTTTGCCTGTAACTCAAGAACGACGCAATGTAGAGGGATGGGACTTGGTGCGTTTTGGAGCATTTTTTAGGCTCTATCGAATGATGCATGCAGGCTTACCCCGAACTTTCCGCCCAAAGTTTCCCTTTAAGTTTTTTTTACTGAAGAGCAGTAAACGAGAACTGCTTCAATTTGTGTGTAACAAACAACGACATATGCAGTACGGTACAGTACCCTGCCTACATTCATGATTATTTAATGCACAGTTCACCTCACATAATATACACTAAAAAGGACAGTACAGGGTGATTATTCAGGCCAGGAAAAATCGGGCCCCCAAAAATAAGAATAGAATATTTCAGGAGCTTTTGTATGTGTACGACACAGCAGTTTCATTCACAAGCGTTTTGCGTTTTACCCAGCAAGAGATTATGAAATGGTTCATTGCATTAAACCCTACACTACCATAATTTATATACTTATAGGATATTTGTCGGCACATCAGTGCATGATACCCCACCTTGTACAGAATATATATTTACTATGTAAAACGTAGGTATATGTATGTTCTTTACTACCTGCACTTTACAGCATTCGTTATTGTTTGAGGCGTCGGTTTTTCCAGCACCCCTCTTCTCTCCTCTGTTAACCCTTCAAGTTCACCCACCAGGCGATTGTCCGCACTTAAAGGGTCCAAAACCACTGGCAAAATCGTGACACCTCGCGAGGTCAAAACGCGAGCTTCAGTCATCAATTGGCGAATGGGACTAGCAGTACCGACGAAATAAATGAGAACTTTGTGCCGATTTTCTGCCTTGGTTAACCGGTTTGAAACGCTCCGCCAGTCTTCCCTTCCACTGAGAAATTGCGACCGAAACAAAGCGCTGCGAATCGTAGAAAACGACTGGTTTTCCTGCAGCAAAAAGAATTTTGCACACACAATGAAGCCACACCACTCTGGCTATGGGTTAAGCTAATTTGAAGCGCTTACCCACGATCATTTTGTTTAACCCTTAGCCAAATTTATAGTGACCATCCATGAAAACAATTTTGAATTTGATATTAGAAGCGCTCACCACGCTCATGGTGGCGGTGGTGGTTTTTACATTCGCAAACTGCTCGATACAATACAGCAAACCCAAACCTACTAAAGTAAAACCAGAATTGCTGGGACCCATGCATTATTTATCTCGAGAACTACGCGATGTAGAGCAAAGCGGTCAAAACTTCTACGGATAACTTTAGCTCGCCTCTCCAATAAAAAAAACCGTTTGTCTCTAGCTGCTCTCAGTGTCGAGATCTCGCCGATTTCCTTCAGTACTGAAATCGTGTCACCATTTGGCAGACGCTAAACTACGCAAACCACGACACCCCACGACCCTGTACGCCCGATGCCCATTTTTATTGTTTTCATCACGTATGCATATTTCTACCAATTTTGATTTTTCGGGCGTTTGCGAGTTTTAGAATTGCCCAATGGTCCACGCCCAATTTGGCGATTTTAGTACTGAAGGAAATCGGCGAGATCTCGACACTGAGAGGAGCTGGAGACAAACTGTTTTTTTATTGGAGAGGCGAGCTAAAGTTATCCGTGGAAGTTTTGACCGCTTTGCTCTACGTCGCGTAGTTCTCGAGATAAATAATGCATGGGTCCCAGCAATTCTGGTTTTACTTTGTCAAAAAATCTCGAGAGATCAAACTGCCGGGGGTATAAGTGTAGCTGCACTGATGGACGCACGCACGCACTCATTTTGCTTAACACTTACTCAAATTTATAGTGGCCGGCCATCCATGAAAATAATATAGAATTTTATACTAAAATGCGCAACAATTTAGCCGGTACCTCGAATCCGTGTATCACTTTGAGCCGTTGATCCCTGTCCACCGTTGTGATGGCGTAGTTCACATCATGGGTTCCCAGCAGGTTCATCATTCTCGTCATACTTTTCACGAGATTGTCAAATTGCACTGTCGGTAGGGACCAATCGGTCATTATGACGATATCGATTTGACACGCTAAAAAATGCATTTCATATTGCTGTAAGCCTTATGTAAGTCAGACCAAGAGCCCATACTAATAAGAGAGTGCGACACGAGGCTTCAGTACTGAAAATAGGGCAGCGAAGCTCATCGGCGGGCTGTCACAGCTTCCAATAGGACTACAGATTCGAAACTTAGCTCACGCAAATGCTGAAAGTCTCAGCTTTTTCATGGTGCAAAAATTATTCACATCCGACCACGGCAAGTGGTCAGAACTTTTGATTCTTTGCAGCCGGGTTATGCGCGAAATACGCGCCCCCGAAAAACAAAGCTGTGACCGCCGGCCCCGCAATTGCGGGCCAGCAGTCGGAGCGGTGGACCGCAATTGCGTATCCACTATTGGTGCATACCGGCTGCATGGCATTTTACCCGGTAAACCGGTAATTTTACCTTTTTCAGAAATCCTTACCCGGTAAAACCGGTAAGTCAGAAATTTTTACCCGGTAAATCCGGTAAAATGTGTGGCCTAATTTCAGGCGAATTTATTGGTGGTCGTAACAGTTGTTGCAAAGTTTTGCTGGGGCACAACGACACTTTCGGACTTTCAATTCCATCGAATTACGTTACGTAGTACGTACGTACCGCACAGCATGCGTAAGCATAGGTACAGTTATGTAGGTGCGTGCGTAACATACGTACTAAACAAACATGAACCAAATAATAACTCCATCTGTCTGTATGTAGAGTGTACGTAGTACGTACGTACAGCCTGCTTCCCAATAAATTTTTGTTCATTTGATTGGAGAAGTTGTTGGGGCCCAATGGCCAAGGGAACCTGCATGCCAATTGCGGATGTCGAGGGTATGAAATGAACCTAGGCAATATCCTAGTGATATTTAGTTTAGATGTTCATGTGCTTGGGTTCCTGGAAGAAGTCACCAACAAGCACAGGAAAGAAAGGTGTGAAATTTCACAAAAAGTATGTCGAGAACTTAGTACTGCTCCACAAAAATTTGCTTGAAATAGCTCGATCATACATACAGCCATCAATTTTTACCTGGTACTCGCAGTGCAAGGTGGTAGGCGGTAAAATCCGGTACCGGCGGTAAAAATTTTTACCGGCTCGGTAATACCGGCAAGGCTAGGTGGTAAAAGGTAAGCCGGTAAATTTTACCGGCTCAAAATTGTCCTGGTACCGGGTAAAATTTACCCGGTAAAGATACCTGCTGCACCAATAGTAGCCACTAGTCCGCGATGAGTTTGCTGGCCCGCAATTGCGTAGCCACTAGTCCGCGATGAGTTTGCTGGCCCGCAATTGCGGTCCATTAGCATACGACTACCCCAAGCGCATGCACAAGAAAAAGAAATTATTGAAATAACTCTTAGCACGCTGCCACGCATCCAAACCGAACCAAGTGAATCAAATCATCTTCGATCAATTATGTGTGTTTGTCTGAAATCGAACTCCCTCATATCATTGTCAGCGGAAGCCGCTTTTATGAACATACATATGTGTATGTTCGTACGTACCTTATGTACAGTAATAGGTACCTACTGACCTCGTGCCGTCGTGGTAGTAACGTTACCGGGTACATTCCCATTCCTCTGTTTGACTCTGATCGCGAATGTTTGAAACTGCTCGGAAGGAGAAATCCACAGCGGTAAAATCGGAAGTTGGACAGCTAGAGCGCAGCGCAAATTCTTGATGAAAATGGCTAGAAACTTCCGCGAAATACTAAGAAAGTCGTATTGTCTACAGGACTATAGTTTATGCATACATACGCAAAAGCAAACGGAGTCAGATAGTACAAGTTACGTACTACAGGATTTAGTTTGTAGAGGCCGAAGTGTACCGCAGTATGCGTACATACACACAAGCCCGACGTACCGAAGTAGTAATGTACGTACGGACAACAGTACAAGAAGGTACGTACGTACAACGTACAACGTACTGTAGAAGCGTTTCCGCCTACGAGTGGCTACATACTGTACGTACGTACTACGTGCCAGCAAACTTATCGCGGACTAGTGGCTACGCAATTGCGGGCCAGCAAACTCATCGCGGACTAGTGGCTACGCAATTGCGGTCCACCGCTCCGACTGCTGGCCCGCAATTGCGGGGCCGGCGGTCACAGCTTTGTTTTTCGGGGGCGCGTATTTCGCGCATAACCCGGCTGCAAAGAATCAAAAGTTCTGACCACTTGCCGTGGTCGGATGTGAATAATTTTTGCACCATGAAAAAGCTGAGACTTTCAGCATTTGCGTGAGCTAAGTTTCGAATCTGTAGTCCTATTGGAAGCTGTTACAGCCCGCCGATGAGCTTCGCTGCCCTATTTTCAGTACTGAAGCCTCGTGTCGCACTCTCTTACTAGTATGGGCTCTTGGTCAGACTAGAAATAAAATAACAGGGGGAATAGGGACATCACAACCACACCCATGGAATGCAAACTGAGATTCACTGTTTGTACAGTTAATGGGCAGATGTGGCAAAGATTTCCCATAGTGAAGGCAAGGATCAATTTTTCAAATTTCCTTCGGTGAACCTATGCAGTTTTACATGCTGAATCGATCCAACCCACCTGTCTCGACGCGATTTTGCGTCATCGCAGAGAAATTACGCAGTCTACCGCTGTCTCTGGCCTTACTTCCGTCCGGTTTGTGCCCTCTTGTCCTTTGCCGTCTTCTGTTGCCGATGACCTGATTCCAAGAGGTCCAAGTTTCCCCACCCCACGATGTCCACTCTGCCTTGGGTGGTGACCAGTGGCTCCATGTCACCGAACTCCAACCTGTCCATTCCGCAGGAAGTTTAGCAACGGGGACAGAACGAACTGGAAAAAAGGAAAACAGTTACAGCAGCAATACTTGTTTGAGTATTTATTTTGTACGCCTATAACCTACCTATTTATTATTCATTTATTTATTTGTTTGTGTATTTATTTATTTATTTATTTATTTATTTATGTATCTATTTATTCATTCATTTATTTATTTATTTATTTATTTACTTATTTATTTATTTATTTAGTTGTTTATTTTCTTTATTTAGGCCTATTTATTTATATTTATTCCTAATTCAAGGTAGCTGTATATACACAGTACCTACTTAGTACTTAGCTGCGAACCCAGCCTAATCCAAGCAGGTCATGCCCAAATTTCCCCAACCCCGACTTTTGAGATGAACCCTCTTACCTACCCCCATCCATCCTCGCCCCCAACTTTAGCAGATGTGCCAGGGAATCAAACCCTGGCCTGGACCTCTCACGTTCCAGGTGAGCGCCTTAACCATTGAACTACATACGTACTTACCCTATGTACGTAAAGTAGGTAGGTACACATCTGGATGACCTCAGTCAGTAGTCACACAACATTGCTGAGTTACAGTACAATAGTCACTGCAGTAGTTTTACTGGCAGCTACAGCAGGAATGTACAGGCTGTTTAGCGAAAGCTGTCACCTCTAAAATGCTTATAACTTCTGAACCAATGCAAGAATTTCGACCAAAATTTTTTTAATAGAAACTTGAACACATACCAGACAAGCGTGCAAAATTTCATTGGTGGGTCTTAACTACGAAGAGAATTATGAAGCCTCAAACATTGGGTGTCAAAATCGGCAGTGGCGAGAAAAGCGCTCGATTTTGAAGTCCATACGGAAGGAAGTATGCTTTTCCGCTCCATTCAAGCATCCATTTGGACTTCTTCAACATACAATGCGAAAACATAAAGGGAACAGTGCCGCCATCCCTATGAACCTGCTCTAAAAAAGTCTTTTCCAGGGTTTTGAAGACGGCTGCACAAGTGCAGGAGAACGAAAACGGGCACATCGAAAAATAGGACCTGAAAAGGCGTCGCTTGTTTGTTCGTTAATAGTGCATGTACGCTCATGAAATTTTGCATGCTTGTCTGGTATGTGTTCAAGTTTCTATTTAAAAATTTTTGGTCGAAATTCGTGCATTGGTTCAGAAGTTATAAGCATTTTAGAGGTGACAGCTTTCGCTAAACAGCCTGTATATACTATTATTGGTAGGGGGAATAAATAGGTAGGCGAAGCATTTCCGTACAAAGTACCTGCAGATTCCACACCCGGTGGAATGCGTTCTTCCACACCCTTAAGCCAACTTCCACACCTACGGATTCTGTACCTGTGGCATCCACAATCGCGTCCAAAGTCTTTCACACCTACGGATTCCACAGGTACAGAATCGGCGTGGATACTGTGAAAGTCTTGTCTTTCAAGGGTGTTGAAGAACGCATTCCACGGCTGTGGGATTCTTTCGGATTCCGCAGGCGTGACCGTACTTGTACAGGACATACGTACGTAGACACAGTGCGAATTGAAATTATTGCATTTTACATATTTGTCAGCATATTTGCCAGTTGTATTTATGGTCATTTTTCTTACAGCACAGTTTCCTGTGTCTGTGACTGAAATCAAGCGTGTGATTCGTCGTGTTATATCAAGAGAGCAACCGTGACTCCTCGGCTTCAACCCAAAAGGAAAGCCCAGAAAGCTTACCCTAGGTACCATCGTTTACTTTGGTCGCAGTGATATTTTGTACCGAAACGCTCACCTATTTATTCCCCCTGATATACCAGTACGTACCTACCCACATTCTCTCCGCGGGATAGCTTTTATGCTGGTGCTTTCATAGACAACTTTATAGATGTCTATACTGGCGTGTTGAAGTATATACGCTCGCCTCGCTGGACCGCAAACGCCTGCGCAGTTTGAAAGTTGGAGAGCCACGGACCATTTGCGGTCCAGCCAGGCGAGCGTACTTCAACAAGCCGGTTTAGACATTTATAAAGTTGTCTATGAAAGAACCAGCATAAAAGCTGTCTCGATTCGTTCCATGGTATAATAGTATACATTCCTGGGTACGTACAGTAGTCGCTTTTTCCCCATTGCCTCTTTCCGGCACGAAACCGCTTTGCTTACGTTTGTACTGGTAGACGGACATGGTGAATCCGATGCCGCCGCACGGCGCCGTCTGATTGCCGACGCACTTGTAGAAGTCGCAGCGGTGGCGCTCCTCCCGGTTGCTCTCCAGCAGCGCATCCAGGTCGCCGCACCAGCACTGCGAGCCCACGAACAAACCCGCAGTCGCCTTCCCCACGCGCTCGCACGCCAGCAGACAGGTCTCGGGCGTCTGGCGCAAGCGACCCACCACCAACCGAGGCAGCTGCCGCGGCACCGTCTCCTTGAAACAGCCGATGTAGTCCACGTCTACAAACTAGGTATTTTAACACATAAGTACTGCGACCAAGCGTCATGGTTGACAACAAATTGTTGTCTGTTTATGTATTGGTGTTGTCGAACACAAACCGACAACAGCTGAACGACTGGTTGCCAATGCCAACAATGACGCCAGGTCGCGGTATGTGTTAATTTCAAACGCCTATAATCATCTAGTAGGCTATGTTTTCTAAAATCAACGCCTATAAATAATTCTCATGGTTTTCATGTTTTTTTGCTGTCGGCTACTGTAGGAATTATTATTTCGCATTCGCATGTGTACGTACGTACCTATGTCGGTAATTCGGTATCGGTAATGTACAGTTGGCTACGTACATTTTTCGGGCTTCACGGGTTTGGGATCAGTATCCTTGCAGAGTCGATTTGCCAGTTGATTGCGCAAGGTCGTGTCAAGTTGTCGATAGTTGTCGGCGAGAAATAGTCGATCTCCAGAAAGTGTGACGTCACGAAGTTGCGGAATGTCCACGGAAGAGGTTACACCTAAAACTAATCAGAAATTGAAGATTATCCACTTATTGCGCTGTTGTTTCGGGACGTGGCGAGATGTCTGGTTTTTTTGCGAAAGAGTGAAAAACCTGGGGAATAAACGCCGAACTTTATCTGGCGGTGCGCAATTTGTGTACACAGACTTTCTCGATCAAGAGACGCGAGGAGAGAAGTAGCCTGCTGAAAAATTGGGCGGCCAGTGCGTGAGTCGAACACGCAGCGCAGCACGGGATTACGCCCGCCCTCCTCTTAGCGCACGTCCCCATCTGACCGCACAGCTCAATTTCTCAAATTTCCTGCTTTGATCCCTGCTCACCTATGGCGTAGAGGCGAATGCCCTCGCGTCGCAGTTTCTGCGCCGGCGGGTACGGATCCTGGGTGGAGCGGGACGAGGCCAAGACCAGCACCACGCCCTCCGCCCCCGGTCTCAGACCCGCCTGCGGCGTCATGGCGTGCAGTTCCGCGTGAACCAGGGCGTCTCCGAGTCGCGCTCCGCCGCCGCCGCGCCATCTCGTCGTTGCCATCGCGTCTGAAAAGCAGATAGAATAGAACAAACCTGTTGGGTAGCGCGGGAAATTCCGATCAGAGAGATAGTACACACGTTACATACTACCTACCATACTACCGTAAGACTTTGCCGTCAAAGTACATGACGCTCCAACTCTGGCTCTGTTAAAACTTAGGATCCGGCTCCAGCAAACCGAGGGTAGATTTGGCACCAGAGCGGTAATATTTTTTGCAGCTTTCTCGCTAAGGATGTGTAGCGTCTTTATCGCCTCCCCATACTGCAGTACAAAACTTGGATGGTTAGTTGGTAGAGACCGCTTCCTACTTTTGCACGATCGTCGCATTGTTTCCACGTTGTTTCCCCAATCCTTTGCAACTGGATGGTACGGTACGTAGTTGGCAACCCTTCCTTCCTTACTTTGCACATCGCGGTCGTTTCGGTATTGATTCAGCGTGAATTCGGTGGCCGGTTGATCGCCGTACTGGATCAGGCCCACTTGCGTCAGGCCTCCGCTCACGTTGAACACGTCCACGAGAGACACGAGAAACTGCTTGGCCCGATTGAAGTTGGACTGACCCTGCTGTCCACTTCCGTCCAACACGATCAAGAGGTCCATGCTGATGGATTTGCACCGTCCTACAAGAGTCAAAATCTGTGTATGCCCATGCCCTTAGATGTCTTAAGGGGTTCGCCGTGGCGAAATCCAGCAGGTAAGGCTGCTATGCTGGGGTGATAGAGCAAGTTCTAAGCTTTCATTTGATGTATATATTGTATGTTCGAAAATCGCTGGTTGCGCTGTTACAAGCTGTTGAAGTTTCTATTTAGTACAGGTCCAGTTCAGGGGCCAATTTTCGAGGTTTTTGGCTTGTATCTCTGGCGGGACGGCTGTTAGCCACGAGATCTGCATATAAACAGGCGTGGTTTCCGCCGACCTATCTCATGGTACCTTGCTTTTCAAATTCTCTCTACAATTGATGAAGTTATAAGCAAACTGCTTCGAATTTTAGTGCTGTCCACAACGGAGTGGACACCACTAAAATTCGAAGCATTTTGCTTATAACTTCATCAATTCTCGCTAAAAATAGAAAAGCAAGGTACCATGAGATAGGTCGGCGGAAACCACGCCTGTTCATGTGCAGATCTCGTGGCTACCTGCCGTCCCGCCAGAGATACAAGCCAAAAACCTCGAAAATTGGCCCCTGAACTGGACCTGTACAAAATAGAAACTTCAACAGCTTGTAACAGCGCAACCAGCGATTTTCGAACATACAATATATACATCAAATGAAAGCTTAGAACTTGCTCTATCACCCCAGCATAGCAGCCTTACCTGCTGGATTTCGCCACGGCGAACCCCTTTAAATAATTTGGAAGGGTCAATGTGAGGCCATTGCACGTTATACGTACTATACGTGGGCACTGGGCAGTTTGAGCAATGGGCTTGGGGACAATAAACAAAAATTGCATTGTTTTATCCGGAAGAACTATGTACAATAATGTATACGTAGTACGTACTACTACAACACTACCTACGTACGTATACTTCTACAATATAAAATTATACTACCCATAACGTTGGGAAACTTACGCTCCAAGTCTAAATTGATCGATCGCTCCTTATCCACGCTCGGCGTTGGTGGCCAAATGGTGGGTCCATCAACGCGATTGCGGACATTTTCGGTAACTCCTAGAAATCAAACATTTTTCCAATGATATGCACCCATAATTAAATATCAATTAAATCAACTAAAATTATGTAGTGCATGCAAATCGGGACGATTTTATCTACAATACAACCGGCCAAAGAAAATAATTATTGTGCAACTTTTACCTGGTCTACGGTAGACGGACATGATCAAAATTGCCCCGCAAGTTGCTTGTGGATTTCCCACGCACTCGTGACTGCACTGGCTGTCTGGTAGTTTTCTCGCGAATCGCAGTTTTCCCTTTCCTCCGCACCAGCACTGCGAGCCAACTTGTAAACCTGCAGAGAGAACAAAACAGGCGGTGTTTCTCACACAAACTCAACAGTCGGTCCAGGTGGAAGGTTACAGGAGGCGCGACCTGCGAGTTCGAGTCCCTCGCGAGCGCAAGCTTCGAGGCAGGACCGCGGCGTTTGTCGGGGAGCTCCGGGAACGAATTTGTCGAAAAGGCGAGTCACCTCCTCTTTGTAACAACCGACGTACTCAACACCTGGAAAAAAAGAAAATCCGGGATAATTATTTGGAACCATATAATTCTGCTCGGCTTGTGGTGGATTTTTGGCTCGCTTTTGTGGCGACTGCGTCTTACCGATATTTGAACCAAATTTTTACCGCAGCCAGATAAAGCCGAACCCTCCGTTTTAGAATAGGATTTTTCGTTTTTATTACACTTAACCCCTACCCAAAGTCTCCTGCGTTTCCACCGTCATCGGCTTCTCTTTGGCCGCCGAATTCTTCACGTCGTAGGCCGACATGACGAAGTAGGCGCCGCACTTGTGCTGACCATTGATATCCCCCGGACAGTTGTGGGTGCATCTGGCGTCGTCCAGTCTCTCCGCATCTGACATGGCCGTATAACTGCCGCAGAAACACTGGTACCCGAGTTGGGCTCCTGAAAGAAAGTCAATTGTAGTACATAGCTCTAGGATGGGTTAAAAATTATCGGCAACGGAAAACTGATGAAATCAACAACAATGACAATCAAGGCAGTATTTTTGCCGCATGTAGGGTACAGTAGGCCTACATACCCTATAGCATGTACGCTGTGTAGTGTACCTAGTGTACTATGTACGTACATACATACATATACCCTACATATACCTGCAACTTGATATCCTTGACCTGCGCACTTCCTCACGCAAGTTTCTGCGCTTTGACTGTAATCTTCTGGCAATTCTTTGGACAGAAGTCGAGGATTGGTGTCTTGAAAGCAGCCCAGGTATTTCAGCGCTAAAAAAAGCAACAAAATAATAAAACAACAAAATAATGCATTACAGTACGTAGGTACAATACGTACGTACGGGTAGTAGTATAACAGCAGCAGAACGCAGGGAAGCGCAAAAGCCTACTACCTATACGTACTGTTTATGTATTGTACCATACATACAGCATCGTATTTCGCCTTCGTTTACAACCATTCTTTGCAAAACTTGACGTTTTTATCCCTCGGGGGTTATAAACGAAGCTTTACAGTATCGTCCTACCACTGTCGCCCCGCTGTCGACCTCGCACGCCACCAAGGGAAGAAGGCGATTTTCCGCTATCTGAAACAAACAACAAAAGCACGGACAAGATCCCCCACACCCCCCAGCTTGTAAAAGCTACAGCTGCAGCACTACTGTACCTTCAAAAATTTATAGCGTACTACGTAGTACGCACGCACTTTACGTACATACCTAGTACAGTAAGTACATGTATCTACTGTACCGTAGTACATACAGTATGTACAGAATGTATGTGCAGTACATAAATAGGGTAGGTTGGTTATACTCAGAGTCGTCATTCGGTTAGTGCAGGACGATTTTGTAGACCTCTATTTTGTGATGGACCTACGTACACAGGAGTCCACGCCGCTGCCGTACAAAGTTACGGTGCAAGCGTGGACATCTTTCTAAATACCTACCTACACAAGTGCACCGTAGGCCCACTTACCGCATATTTCCATAGTGATCGCGTTCTTCAGTCGTCGATTCAGTTTCGTGAAATCCTGCACCAGAAACTTCCGCTCTGGCGCCCCCGCGATCGCATCCAGTTGCGGTTGGTCGATCCGTTGGGTCACTCCGATGGCCATGGTCACGACGCCGCGGGCCCGCAGCTGGGTGGCGGCGGCGGTGGGGTCATCGTCGGATCGACCGTCCGTCAGTACGATGACCACGGCGCCGGCGCCCGGGCGATTGCCCCGACCCACGGTGAGCTCCCGGGAGGCAACGTGGGTCAGGGCGTTGCCCACGCCGGTCCGACCGCGACGCCAGGGTACGCGGTCGATGGCGCCTGGAACAGGAGGAAAGAAGGGTTCAGAAGGATGGTTAGAAAGTGGGTGGTGGCGAGAAAAGATTGGATGTCGTACAGTTGTGTATTTATTTACCACACGCACACACATTCGCGCGTGTGGGTTAAAAATTCAGGCTAAAGAATCCCTGATTTCATAGAAAAAAAAACGAAGGAATAACAAATTTTCGCGTCTCCTGCCATTTTCGGTGGTGCAGAGCGACGAAAATAAAAAAAACGGCGGAAACAATCGTTGTGTAGACGGTCGTAACGGCCGTCAGACGACTGTAAAATGGCAAAAAAACGGCTGTCGGGACGCCAAACGGCCGCCGATTTAAGCGAGGACAGGAGGAGTTAACCCGCCTCTGCCATCCTACATACGTACGTTTGATGCTTTCCGAGCTGGAGTACTGTCCGAGGGAGAATTCGGTGAAGGCCTGATCGTTGAACTGCACGAGCGCCACCCGGGTCCTGCGCGGTCCCACGTCCACAGCGTCCACGATCAGCTGCAGAAAGGCCTTGATCCGCTCGAAGTTCTGCGCCCCGATACTCCCGCTGCCATCCACCACGAAGATCAGATCGGATTCGGCGGTTTGACACGTTTCTGAAACACAGCAGAAAGAGTGTTTGGGGCTCGGCAACAAAACCAACAAGATCAGATCAGATTCGGCGGCGGTCTGACACGTTTCTGAACTCAGCAGAAAGAGTTATAAGAGATGCGAACAGGGCAAGAGAAGCAGTTTGAAAAATTGGGCAGCCAGTTCGTGAGTCAAACGCGCGCAGTACGAGATTACGCCCCTCGTCGTAGCGCATGTCCCCGTCTGACTGCACAGCTGAATTTCTCAAACTTCTGGCACATCAACAAAACCAAATGCAATGCAAATTTACCGCTATGTTCTGTCAAATTTAATTCGACTGGAAATCTAATAGAAAAGTATGTCCTATGTCCATTGCTATGTCCTATGTCCTAAAGTAAAGCCTATGTCTATTGCTAAGCCTCAGCCTAATCCTATGTTTTTGCTAGCCTAAGCCTATGTCCATTGCTAAGCCTAAGCTCGCCCATTGCTAAGCCTAAACGTCCGGTACATCTCCACAGCTAAGCCTAACCTATGCCTATGCTCAAGTCTAAGCCTAATGCGATGTCGATACTCGATACTAGCTAGTATCTAGCCAAGCCTAAGCCTAAAGTACTAGTGTATCTGTATGTACATACAGTACATACCTGAGCAAATTTGCGCAGCGATCGCATTCTTGACGCTTTCATCGAGTCGATTGAAGTTGCAGACTTTGAAAGTTCGATCCTTGGTTCCAGCGATGCTGAGCAGCTGTCGATTGTCCAGATCTGGTGGCGAAAAAATGCCAGGCGCCCTGCCTACATAACCCACACGTGAAGGAAAGCGGAGCACGTTTTACATAGGGCGTACAAAACCGGCGGCACTACTGTAAAGCTTCGTGTATAACCTCCTTCGAATCTTCGTGAATAACCCCCTATTTTGGTGACTAACGATTTCCCCCCCCCCCCCCCTGCTGACCAAAATTTTTAAAACACGTAAAACGAGCAAACAAAGCAAAATAATAGGCATGTTCGTGATGATTTGGCACATTTTGCTTGGTCTCGTGTAACCCCCCTCGTGTATATAACCCCCCTCGAATCGGCGACAACGGTTTTTATCCCCCGGGGTTATACACGAAACTTTACAGTACCTAGGTAGGCGCACCTGAACCGACAAAATTCATAGACAATACAGGAGGGCCTCATTTTTTCATGTGAGCCAAAATCAGAACCTTGTCCGGTACATGCCTTTCATGCCGGATTCACAGCTATGTTCATCCTATCCATTACGTACGTATCAAGGGTTTACCTTGTATTCCAATGCTCAGCGTAGTGTAACCCATAGCGCGCAGTTGATTTGCAGGCAGAGACGGATCATCTTCCGATTTTCCGTCCGTAATCGTCACCACCACCGTTTTCATCCCCAGGCGTTTGCCTCTGGACGGTATCAGTTCTCGGTTTAACGCGTGCTCCAATGCCAAACCCACGTTGGTGCCGCCTTTGCGATAGCTCATTTGATCAATGGCGCCTAGAAACGTAATCGTTAAATGTCAAGAGCTTCAAACTACAAACTGCCTGAAGTACATAAATTTCAGAGGGTATGTAGGCCTACTTACCTGCAGCATACACGACACAGCCTGACGCTTTTTCCTTTTTCCTCTAAGCCTAAGCCTAGGTTTAAGCCTCAGCCTAGCCAAGATAGCCTAAGCCTAGTACATTGGTTTAAGCCTAAGCCTCGCCTAGGTTTAAGCCTAAGCCTAGCCTAAATCTAAAACTAAGCCTAACAAGTAAGCCTAAGCCTAAGTTTAAAGCCTAGCCTAAATCAAAGCCTAAGCCTAAACTAAGCCAGCTTCTCCTACTGAATATGCACGTGTATTATTTGTGTCGCTTACGTTTGACATCGCCTGCGCTGAAATATCGATCCAGGGGGAATTCGGTGATGGGCGAGGACGAGAACTGGATGAGGCCCACCCGACTCTGGTCCGGTCCGATCATTGTAGAATCCAGGATGAGTTTGAGGAAATTCTTGACCATCTCGAAATGCTGCTCTCCAACGCTTCCGCTCCCATCCACCAGCAGTAGTAGATCCATGAATTCCAGGCGACAATTTTCTACAAATAAAATAACAGGATAAAACTTTCCCGCAATCCCGTCTCGGCTCGTTAGAAATGTGGAATTTCGGCCTTCAGCAAGAAATCCAGTGTCTCGACTAGTATCTTAAAAATGATTTTATATTTTAATTCAAATGAATAAAAATGATGGATTTCATTTAAAATTTATCTAAAGTCAGTGTAAGGGCGTTTATTTTATCTAAATTCTGTACTTTTGAGATAAATCATTTAAATGAAAATTTAAATAAAATATAAAATGATTCGGGCAATATTGAAGTAATTTGAGCCTATACTCGTGATATTTCTCGTCCTTTTTGTTGGTTCCTGTCATTCTTGCATAAAAACACAAAATTTTAATGACTATCTGTGACAGTAAAGCTTTGTTTTGGATCTCTAGTTCATACCTTCTCAATTTTGACTGGAAAGAAATGGTCGGACAAAAATCATTTTATATTCAAATTAAACTCATTTAAATGACTGTTTTTCCCTGTCATTTTATTCAATATTCTATTCAAATTCATCCGCTGAAAAATATTTTATTTTTAATCAAAAATCAGTAAATTTCATCATTTTTAAGATACTAGTCTCGACCCATCTCT
>JASAMW010001544.1:0-52647 GCA_030247985.1 Epsilonema sp. ZAB3_2
GCACATGCGAGAAAGAACAAACATCCGTACAATACATATGCACATACTTATTCATAATGCTGCATGGATCAGGCATACAGAAGCAGGCGAGAGGCAACAAAGGTCATTGAAGAGTTTTGTTTGCCATGATTGGGAATGGGCAAAAGTATGCCCGCACCAGTCAGACAGCAGCAGATTGTGCGAGAGGCTGTCAACTCGGAGGGGTAGCAAGTTTCGGCAGCGATGGGCGGTTGGAACCTTCTGGTTTCTGCGCCGTCAACCCCATAAGCATCTGCAGGCTAGTGAGCCTCTCGCTCACTTCCTTCGTGCTCCTTAGGAGCACTTCTCCACTGGTTTATAATGTTTGCTCAAATTTTTAGCTGAAGAAATCGAAAGACTTGAATTCTATTGGAGTGATGAGATGACGCTACGTCAAGTAATTTCTGTGAGTGGCACTTTCATCTTGAAGCCGAAAAATGTCTCCTTTTGCGAGCTTCATACGCCAACTTGTTTTCTGAAAACTGCACGATTCATCAGTGGGGCCAAAAACAATGTCACTTCAGTCATGGTGAAAGATGGAGATTGCAGTAAAGGCTGGAAAATCCATGAAAGCGATGTCCCTGCAGTCACTGACACGAGCAAATTAGCCAAGATCCGGTGTGAAATCAAATTTGTACTGAAGCGGTTTGATCTTGGAATGGCGGATGTGCCTTTCAACTTCAATATTACTTCTATGTGGGATTACTATCTTGTCAAAGGAAGTAAGCAAGCCGCTGTACGATCTACATACTACCTATACATAGTGTACTGTACTGTAAACCATCGTTTACTGCCCCCTGGGACTATATCAAAACGTTAGTGGGTCCTTCATGGCCCTTCATGTATGTATACGAGTGGGAAGCAATACACAAAGGGCATTTTACAGAGTTGTGCCAATTCGTATGGTGTAAAATACGATTGAATAGCTGGGTTTTTTTAATCTTGTTGGCAGCGCTAAATGCAGCTGACGTTACAGTCCAACTCGAATCTTCAAATGCGGCAAAGTGTGTCATTGGACCCAAGATACCCCGCGGCTTGAATTTTTCCCAGCAACCAGACCGGATTGACTCTGACCCTGCAATATGCGAACTGCGCTTTACCACGTGGACACCCGACCAGCTTATTCCCTTCAAAAGAAGTCAGCCCCTAACAGCCACCATCACTCTACTCGACCAATTTGGTCAAGAAACCCCATGGCCCATCATCGGTGGATCTTTGCTCATTAAATGCCCAGTGAACGGCGGACCATCTCAAACTGTACTGATCGATCAAGGAATGAAGAAGGTACCAGTGAAATGCGAAGGGTCTGGACTACGGGCTGACTACGGCAAGGTGGGAATCAAATTGGCATACTGCGGAATCCGCGAATCATGTCCAACAGATGCATGCCAGGCTGAACCAGTGGTTGGGGAGGAGTGTCTGTCGTATGGGAGCAGTAGCTATTTGAAGCCTGATGCAAATTTTGTGTTCTGTCCTCATCAGAATTCCAAACGCTGTGGATTGGACAATGCAAACCCACCGGAAGCACAAGTTTTCAACAATAGTGGCCGTTGCACCATAAGTACGTAATTATCTTTCTTGTTGGCAAAAGAAGAGTGAAATACATACGTAAGCAAATGAATGATAGGTATTCGGTAAAAAGTGTTCATACGAAGGTGTTGCTTGTGTTTCTTCTGGTGTAGGTTCCGGTTCCTCCTTCACCTTCGACTATAGCAAGCGAAATCAATGGAAGGCTGGAGATATTTTTCCGAGATGGGGTCAGCTGATCTCCACATGGGATGCGCCGCAACTACAGATGGTGATGAACGTAGGCAGCAGCTGTATGAGAGGCAATGATCCCACCTGCTTTCTCTCGTTAATCGGTAGTGGAAACTTCACAGTAAACAAGAGAGTGGTGAATGGCACCTGTACATCCTCAGCTGCTACTGGCTTTACTCCTTTCTTCTCACTGGATCTGGCGGGACAGATGAAGGGCATACAGTTGGCGCGTCTGCAATGCGATCAACAGTTTGTCACTGAGCCTCTTGTGCGCTGGGTTTTCTACATCGTCAACGGAGGTACTAGTACTGTCGATCATCTCTAGAACAACTTTCGTACGTAGGCTCGCTACCACTGGTATCTGGTGTACGTACTACGTTCTTCACTGAGCGTTCATACAACATGTACCTAGCTATTCAAACTGTATGTTATATTACAGTGGAAAAACTCGATCTTGGAGGCGATACTAAATGCTCAGCCGCCATGAAAAGCTTCAAGCAGCTCATTCCCACCAATGGTCCAGGGGAATCAGTTGGAAATGCAACTCACTGCATCGCTCAGTTCACTGCTTGCGCTCCCTACAGGAATAAGTTCACTGTTCTGCTGCAGGACAAAGGTACCGTATACCTACAGAACAAAGCCAGTAGCAAGTAGTACTGAATTTAGGTAGGCTACATACTGTTTTTGTGGGTTTCTTTCTCTCAGATTCGAACAAAGTTAGATCAAATCCAATGGCGGGGGATGCGAATGGTGAGGATGAGGCGAGGAAGTGGTTTCTGTTCAGTCTGATTCCGATGGCGGTGATAGTGGTGGAGTGGGTGGCGACAGTGGTGATAGGGCTGAAGCTGTGGAGGGAGAAGCGAGAGGCGGATCGCATCCGAGCTGCGGCACAGAAGAAGGCGAAGGAGGAACGCGAGCGACTGGACCAGAAGGAGGCGGAAGAGTTCCGACTGAGGCAGGAAGAGATGGACCGGCTGATGGAACGCTACGAAGCAGCGGAAGCTCAAGAAGCTGCAAAAAGAGAGCAGCAGTTGATGAGGGAGGCCATGTACCTAGCTAGGCAAAGCTGCAGGTAGGCTACTATGCATGCATACTGTACAATTATAGTATCGCACTCGCACAGCTAATGTCGGGGAGGTTATTTTTTATATGCATGACGCGCTGTGATAGTTACCCACGTACGTAGATAGATACTAAAGTAGGAAGGTATCAGTCGTCTTTCTGCAATAAATTTTTTTAACAAATACTGCACGGGTGTTATCTGTCAAACGTGTACGTAAGTAAAGCATGGACCTATCACCAAGAATAATATAAGCTAACAAGAATGAAACACTTCACGCTAAAAAACGACTGAACCCTGACGCATTTTGACTCGATTACAATAGTCGATTATTACAATAGTCGATGATTACAATAGTCGAACGATGATTAGAATAGTCGATGATTACAATGAACGATCGGTGATTGTAATCATCGATGATTACAATCAACGAAAGTGCATTACAATCGATCCCTCTATTCTAATCAACGTTCGATGATTGTAATCATCGATGATTACAATCAACGAAAGTGCATTACAATGCATGCTTTATTTATTTCATGGAACGTGTATTCTACGTAATGCATGAAAGTGTATTCTTTTGCACTAAAAGCTATTGTAATAAAGGAACGTTGATTCTAATGCACGAAAGTACATTGTTTTAGAGGATTTCGCTATAGACAAAACCTTGCTTAGAATAGAGGGAACGATTGTAATGCACTTTCGTTGATTGTAATCATCGATGATTACAATCAACGATCGTTCATTGTAATCATCGACTATTCTAATCATCGTTCGACTATTGTAATCATCGACTATTGTAATAATCGACTATTGTAATCGAGTCAAAATGCTTCAGGGTTCAATCGTTTTTTAGCGTGAAGTGTTTCATTCTTGTAGCTTATATTATTCTTGCTATCACGATGATATGGTGCTGATATGGATGGCACGTGGTGACTAAAGGAAAGTGCCATAACATATGCATGTTACCTACCTACCTACCGTACTGCAAGCGAAAGTCTAAACCGAATTATGCCTCTCACTACAATCCATCGTGGCGTCTGTTGAATGGGAAAACGAAAACAAGGTGATATCCTATCATGTCCCTGTAACATTCTTTCTATAACTCTTACAAGAACAAGCAGAACGCTTTCAATGAAAGCCTAAATATAGGAGCCTAATAGAGAAGTACAATTTTTTTATTTGAAAAATCCTCAAACAGTGAAAGCATGCTGGTGTGTATGAGCCTATACCCCTGAAGCAAGAAGCTTGTGAAATAGCGATAAATATCAACAGCAGAATGGCATCAGACATAGGCGCCATTTCTCTCTCGGTAGTGTAGTCAAAACATAAGGTTTAGGATAGGATAGCTGGAGCGTACCGTGCTTACGCATAATGGAGTTCGTGTGCCTTGCCCACACATTAGTGAGTCGTGTGCCTTGCCCACACAAGAGAGCAGTCGCGTGCTTCGCTCACACACGTATCGGTGGTGTGCCGTGCTCACACATCTGTTCGGTTACGTGCAGTGCTCACGTACGTACGCATACTTCGCCTATGCACCGGTTATGGTAGCATGCAGTGCTCATGCATCTTCTACGTATGTTTGTGGTTGCTGTTAGTTAGCTGGAGTGCTTGGAAGTAAACTTGTGGCTATCGGCAAATGCACAACGGACTACATCCTTGCACCTGGATTGGAGGCTTAGCAAACCTCGACAATCTAACTCAGCGCGAAGATACACTACAGCAATACATAACAGTGGCGACGCCTCTCTGAACCAACATGCCTGATGACAACGCTCCTCGTCTGCACATTCCGGCTCCGAAAACGTTTATGGACACGTCTGTCGATGTCACGCCCGATTTCGACGCTTGGCTTTCGATGTTCGATGTGTACATTCGCAGCAATGCCCTCGCTGGTGCTGAAATTTCGGATGACCTGAAGCTGCAACTCTTTCTCGGCTACCTAGGGGTAGAAGGAGCTCGTCTACTGCGGCTAGATTCTAAAGTGGCTCAGCTCGTCGACGCGGGAAATTATGCGGAAGTGCGCAAGGCAGCACAAGCGCGCTTCAAGCCACGGAGGACTAGGCCAAAGGCATGGCATGACTTTCACAACCGGAAGCAAGAGGCGGAGGAGACCGTGGACGAATTTCATGCTGCTCTGTGCACCCTCTCTACAGACTGTGCTTTCAAGGAAGCAGATGAGCATCTCATGTTCCAATTGATCAATGGCTGTCGAGATGTGTTCGTTCAAAAACTCCTACTCGCTGACGACTCCCTGACTCTTGAGAAAACTCTCTCGATTATGCGGGCTAATGAAACGGCGAGAAATGAATCCTCAGCAATCGCTCCCCATTCATCCACTGCACCTAACTCGATGCAACGCATTGGTCTGCTACAGAAGAAGGCAGGTGGTGCAGCTGTGCAGCAGGGAGGAGGGAGAAAGGACTCTTCCACCTCCGGCAACTGCAAGGGATGCGGAGGATGCTGTCAGGTCCGGAGCAACTGTCCTGCTCGCGGGAAATGCTGCAACAAGTGCGGGAAAATGGGACACTTCGCTAAGGTATGCGGAGGCAGCAGAATGCCTGCCCATTCAGCGAAGAGAGGAGAGCAGACGCAGCAGCTGCACACCTCATCCGCACGCGCGCAGCCATTACTGGTGCAAGTCGGTCTTCAGGCAGGGAAAACGGTCATTCCCATGAAGCTAGAGGCGGACACTGGAGCCGCGCCCTCCATTATCAGTATTGCCTCTTATCGGAAGCACTTCGCCAGTACGCCACTACTACAGCCTGCATCGCCACTGCGCAACTACGATGGTTCTGTGGCAAAGGGAGTTCATGGCATCTTCACGGCTACTGTTCATTATGAAGGCAGGAGACATCGCAGCACATTCTTTGTCGCCAAGACTGGAAATTCTGTGCTGGGCAGGAACTTCCTGGTGCCGTTGAAGGTCCAGCTTCACTGTGGGGACTTAGCGGTGAAGGCGGTCAAACTGCCTACAGACCCAGAAGTCGCTCGCAAGTCTGCTCACCTCCAGGTGTCACGAGGAAACGTGACATGCGCCCAATTACGTGTTATATGTATACGTACGCACATATTATACATACATTTGAATCTGCATATTTGTGTGCTTGCACCGACTTATGCTAATTTCCAGTATCTTTACGGCGCAGTTGCTTGTAACTTGTTGCGTGTCGTTTGACCTGTTTTGTTCGGGTCAGTCGAGCCCCTTTCTTTTGTCGCGACATGTATGTATTGCTCGGCTCTATGTATCGTCTCTGTATTTTATTTCTGACGCGAGTTTGCTGCGGAATGCGCTCAACGGAGAAGTAAAAGAGTACGTACGGTGGTTTTTATGCCTTCGGGCTTTTCCACCTTTAGCTACTGTTTTGCCCACCGCATTCTACCTATCCTACGTATATCTACGCACCACGCCGAATCTGCGCACGCCAATCTACAGCAAATCTTCGCCTCAATGGCGTCCCCGGGTGGGCGTGCGTCTGGCGTCCCTGGTGGTTTCGCCTACTGGACTTAGTGCTGGCTGGAACCAGAACCAACCGCCGCCACTTCTTCGGTCATTCCGCCCTTGGTTCGCTGGCTTTGGCGTCTGATCGCTGACTGGTCGTCGATGGCTCATCCGACCGTCGTCTCTGTTCGATCCGCCAACTGCTCTTCTAATTGATGCTAATTTCCAGTATCTTTACGGCGCAGTTGCTTGTAACTTGTTGCGTGTCGTTTGACCTGTTTTGTTCGGGTCAGTCGAGCCCCTTTCTTTTGTCGCGACATGTATGTATTGCTCGGCTCTATGTATCGTCTGTATTTATTCTGATGCGAGTTTGCTGGAGATTGCGCTCAACGGAGAAGTAAAAGAGTATGTACGGTGGTTTTTATGCCTTCGGGCTTTTCCACCTATAGCTACTGTGTTGCCCACCGCATTGTACCTACGTATCTACGCAACACGCCGAATCTGCGCACGCCACTCTGCAGCAAATCTTCGCCTCAATGGCGTCCCCGGGTGGGCCGGCGTCTGGCGTCCCTGGTGGTTTCGCCTGCTGGACTTCGTGCTGGCTGGAACCAGAACCAACCGCCGCCACTTCTTCGGTCATTCCGCCCTTGGTTCGCTGGCTTTGGCGTCTGATCGCTGACTGGTCGTCGATGGCTCATCCGACCGTCGTCTCTGTTCGATCCGCCAACTGCTCTTCTCGTTGTCCGTGGCTGTCGCTTTGGCTGACCCAGGTTTCGAGATTTCGCGTCACGGCGGTAATGTAAGATGAAGTGTGCGGTTTACGTAGCCCTTTTCGCCGCCTGTCGGCTTAGCTATACGTAAGCGTATTTTGTCGCTCGTGCTTGTTCGTGTTCTTTTATTATGCAAGCGAGCGTGATGTGTTTTGTGTGTGCGTGCAGCGCCTCTTGCATGTGGATTGAGGTTGCTGGCTTTGACAGTGGCCTCGGTTGGTTTTCGGCCCTGTTCTTGATTGTTTTGTGGCCGTACTTTCCTGTGTATGTACGTGCTACTTCTGCATATGTGTTGGTCCTGTGACCACCTATTTATTCTTGTCCTTGCCGCGGGGCGCTGTGTTGCCCGCGTTGCATTGTCTTGGCATTCGTTGCCATTTTTTTGATTTCGCCTACTACGTGTTGAATTGTCTCACACCCTAACTCCGATGGTGATACCGGAGAGGAGCGGACTCAGTTGTGAGTGCTCCAGGCAGGCTCTGATGGGGATTCCAGAGCGGGTGTGTAGATGGCATGTTGGCGGTTTGTGTGTGGTTTGCAGTGCCCTTGCTACCTGCACTGAGTGCCAGATGTGCGAAAGGGTAGCAGCTGCTGTGGGTACTCGTGTGAGAATGTGCGTGGTGTCAGTACTAAAACGCGTACAGTGTGTGCATAGTATGTGTCTGTTCATGGGTGTGCCGACGTGTGCAGATGCTGTGTGTTTGTGAACTAACTCCTGTGCAGAAGGGTGATTGTGACTGCCATCAGACGTTGCATGCTTTGTGCCACCGCTTGGAATGAACCATAACCCCTGCTTCTGGTTCGTTCGTGTATGTTTGTTGTTAACGCACGTCAATAACACTATGGTGAGCGTGTGCTGGGGATTGTCGGTGCACTCGTACGGTGTTTTGCTGTTTGCATTTTGTGTCTGGGCATCTTCGCCTTCGTGCGGGTTTGTGTTCGTCCGTTTCGCTTTCTGCGGCGGCTTGTCTTTTGGACATTTGTCGGCATCTTTGCTGGTCGTGTTGTGCATGTACTGCGTGGCTTGTCTCGGGTTCCAGGAGCGTTGGCTGGGTTGGAGTGTGTGGTTGAAGGCGCGGTTCCTTTCCCACTCGCCCAGGCGTGTACCTGGCCTTTCGGAGCGCCAGCATCTGCACACAGCAACTGCATGTGGCAAGTGTACCTTTGACCCCTACCCCACGTATGGTGTGTGTGGTGTGGATGTGCTCCTCGCTGGTATGCTAGCATCAGCTGGATGGTGCAGCAGAGAGGGCACGCTTTATTTTTCTTTTTGCTTTCAGACTCCTTTTCAGCTTCGCCGCCGCAATCGGACGTCCCCTGCTCCGCCTCCTTCGCCTTTTGGATCTGGTGTCTCCTTCGCCGGGTCCGTTCCCGCCTTTCCCCGCCTCCCCCGCCGCCAGGAGGGGTAGAAGCGCGTTCCGTTCGGTCTCGCCGCTTTCGTCACCGCTGGCGTTCGCTTCCCGGTGGGTGGTCCAAGCCGAGCCGGACAAGGGTTATCAAGTTCAATGAAGACTACTGTAGGAAATATTTAGGCAATTATTTTATTCATGCACATGCACTATTTTGCTTATGTATCATATAGCATGTGTGTGCCTACTTGTACGTGCTACGTACGTATTGTAGCTTTGCAGTTGTTTAGCTTGTAGCTTTGGTGTGCTTCAGTAGGGTATGTAAGTAGGAGGTTCTGTCTCCCCCTCCTACCGGGGGGAGGATGTCACGAGGAAACGTGACATGCGCCCAATTACGTGTTATATGTATACGTACGCACATATTATACATACATTTGAATCTGCATATTTGTGTGCTTGCACCGACTTATGCTAATTTCCAGTATCTTTACGGCGCAGTTGCTTGTAACTTGTTGCGTGTCGTTTGACCTGTTTTGTTCGGGTCAGTCGAGCCCCTTTCTTTTGTCGCGACATGTATGTATTGCTCGGCTCTATGTATCGTCTCTGTATTTTATTTCTGACGCGAGTTTGCTGCGGAATGCGCTCAACGGAGAAGTAAAAGAGTACGTACGGTGGTTTTTATGCCTTCGGGCTTTTCCACCTTTAGCTACTGTTTTGCCCACCGCATTCTACCTATCCTACGTATATCTACGCACCACGCCGAATCTGCGCACGCCAATCTACAGCAAATCTTCGCCTCACCAGGTCTCAGGCATCAGCATGCGGGATCTGCGAGCTGCGACGGGGAAGGATAAGGTCCTGTCTACCGTCCGTACCTACGTTCAACAAGGCTGGCCTCAGAGGAAGGATTTGTCAGCTGAGTGTCGCGCCTATGCTCAGTTGCGCCAGCGCTTGTCTGTGAAGAACAGCTGTTTGTTCATGGGAGATCAGCTGGTTCTGCCCACTGTGTACCGCCAGTCAGTGCTGAAGAGGTTTCACGCAGGCCATCCGGGCATCAACTGCTTCAAACGCCTGCTTCGTAGCAGCTACTGGTGGCCAGGATGCAACCGGGAGGCGGATCGATTTGTGCGTCAGTGCCACGCCTGTCAATCGCGTCTACAGCCGGCTTTGCAGGTCTCAACGCCCAACCGGGGAACAAAGGATGCCGTCGCCGCTCCGTCGTTGCCTCTAGGGGTGGAAAAGGGCGCTGCACTGAATAAACCAGTCAGGGGACTCTATCGGAAGGGAGCTCGTGTCCTGGTGAGAATTTCTCATGTTCCGAAGGGTTCATCGCCTAAAAGGAGACCACCACTCACAGTGGAAAAAGTGCTGTCCTACTACACGTACCTACTGTCTGATGGTCAGGTGTGGCATGCACGGCAGCTCAAGCGCTGCAAGAGTTCTCCAGGAACGGAGCCTGCACCTACTGTGCGGTTAGGGCCAGATTTGCCGCCCACGTCTACTGCATCGCCGCCTGACATGGCTACTTCAGCTTCTCAATCGGCCGACTCTCCACCGGTACCACCGCCGAGGAGATATCCGAAGAGGAATCGGATGGAGCCTGATCGCTTCAAGCCAGCATGAAGCTGGAGGGGGATGATGGTGTGTATGAGCCTATACCCCTGAAGCAAGAAGCTTGTGAAATAGCGATAAATATCAACAGCAGAATGGCATCAGACATAGGCGCCATTTCTCTCTCGGTAGTGTAGTCAAAACATAAGGTTTAGGATAGGATAGCTGGAGCGTACCGTGCTTACGCATAATGGAGTTCGTGTGCCTTGCCCACACATTAGTGAGTCGTGTGCCTTGCCCACACAAGAGAGCAGTCGCGTGCTTCGCTCACACACGTATCGGTGGTGTGCCGTGCTCACACATCTGTTCGGTTACGTGCAGTGCTCACGTACGTACGCATACTTCGCCTATGCACCGGTTATGGTAGCATGCAGTGCTCATGCATCTTCTACGTATGTTTGTGGTTGCTGTTAGTTAGCTGGAGTGCTTGGAAGTAAACTTGTGGCTATCGGCAAATGCACAACGGACTACATCCTTGCACCTGGATTGGAGGCTTAGCAAACCTCGACAATCTAACTCAGCGCGAAGATACACTACAGCAATACATAACACATGCTAACATTTTTAAATAATTTACCTCCTACTTTCGCTAGAACAATATTCGTACAGAAAAGCCCTAAAACTTTACGTAGATCACAACTCTGTGCTCAAACCAATAATTTATTTTCAATGTGTCAACTCACTGTCTCAATCTTAATAATCGTCTCCCAAATCCGATATAATGCTCGCGTATCTAGCCGCCATTCTATCCACATTCTGACTAGAAAAGCCCTGCACGCTCATTCCTATGCCAGAGCTGCTCATACCACTACTGGACCTCACCAGACCCCCGGCTGCGCCCGCCCCCTGCCCCATCCCCACGTAGCCCACGTGGGACATACTGCGCGGTATGCGCATAGGCATGGGCAGGCCCACATTGTAGCGATGGCGTTGAATGGAGACGCTGCTCGGTGGTTCGTAACCTTCCAGCTCATCATCGGTAGGCACAAAATCACTGGATTCCTGTGACTGCAGTAGAGGATGATGGCGAGAGCTATAAAGGCGGTGGTGGGACTTGGCACGGGGGTGAGTATGATGGGAAAGGGCGTGAGAGGAGGGGGCGTGATGATGGCGGTAGTGGTGTGGAGTTGTTTCGTCGTCCACCTCTTCCAAGGGTGCGATGTCGCCTTTGTCGCTGGCCACGATGGTACTGGGAGAACGAACGAGTCCTGAAATAAGACATAGAGATGGTGGGGTGGGGCACCTGCATTATCTGTCATTTTGGTTGCTGAGTGTTGAGTACGGTACTACAAGGCACTGTATGAATGGATAAATGTTTACGTGAAAGATGCGACTGGGAATTCAACCCGTGCCTCAATATAACTTGCGGTACGGTCCAATTATCCAAAAGCGACTTTAGCAACAACCAATGCAACTGGGTGCGCTTCAGCTATCGGGCGTATGTTGTATGCTACAGTGCTTGGAACTGTTTCGGTCACGAGAAAGCAATAATGTATGCGCATACAGACACACCTAAATGTACAGTACCCGTATGAATACATACGAATGTACAGTATGAATGTCAATTACTGAAAAGTTTTGGTGTATAGCCCGATATCGAATATAACCCGAGGAAATTGGTCGACTTTGTAACCGATCGGGTAATAAACCAACTTTACAGTACTACATAGCTATAGTATAGTATGGCCAGCAAGAGTTTGGCATGGCATTCAAGGCGCGTTGCTTAAAATAAATTCACAGATGCGGATTTCTGTGCATGCTTCGTGTACTACTCCTATTTAGCAAAAGTACCTACATGCAAACTACGAACGACTTGAGTCCCATAGCCAACTCTCTCTAGCCAGACTGTAGCTGTGTACATCTCTCTTAGAAAATAGCTTTACGTACAGTACCTACCTTCGGTGGTGGAATCAGCTCTGAAGATGCGGCGCGGCGGATTCTCCTTCTGTTTCTTCACCTGACTCAACAGCTGGCCCACTTCGCTCTCCAGGAGGCCGGCCTTGTTGGACAGCTCCCGGAAGTGGGACAGGGTGGTCCACTGCAGATTGCACAGTTCGTTGATGTGCGACTCGTGGTTGATGTTCTTCGCCTCCAGCTCGTGGTAGAGCCGCGACACCTCCGCCTTCCGCTGCTTGTTCAGATGGATCTGGGTGGTCAGCGCCCCGTTCGCCTCCTGCAGACGAGTGGACAGCTGCTCGAACTCCTCCTGCAGATCCGTCTTCAACTTTTCCGCCTGCAAAATGCGGCCGCATACTTTTCACTATACCGAGCAGATGGGACTTGATGTAGGTATGTAGGTGTAACATTTAGCAGGTGTACATACACTTAGGCGTAGCAGATGAACAAAGCAGATGTACGCATAGAAACTAAAAAACAAAGGCGCTGCTGTCCGAATGAAAGCAGTCCAACTGAACAGGGGATGGCAGGAGCACAATGAATAAATGAACATACCTGCACTGCATACAGGTGAGGCTGTTTCGCTTAGGCTTATAAATAGGCTTAGACTTAACTCTATGTAACAGTACATACGTACGTACCTACGTACAGAATAATATAGAAACTACAATACAAAGGCGCTGCTGTCCGAATGAAAGCAGTCCAACTGAACAGGGGATGGCAGGAGTGGAGTACAATAAATGAATGAACATACCTGCACTGCACACACGTGAGGCTGTTTCGCTTAGGCTTAGAAATAGGCTTAGGCTTAGGCTTAGGCTTGCTATGTACATACGTACGTACCTACGTACAGAATAATATAGAAACGATAAAACAAAGGCGCTGCTGTCCGAATGAAAGCAGTCCAACTGAACAGGGGATGACAGGAGCACAATGAATGAATGAACATACCTGCAGTGCATACAACTGAGGCTGTTTCGCTTAGGCTTAGAAATAGACTTAGGCGTAGGCTTAGGCTTAGGCTTAGGTCTATGTACATACGTACGTACATAATAATATAGAAACGACAAAACAAAGGCGCTGCTGTCCGAATGAAAGCAGTCCAACTGAACAGGGGATGGCAGGAGCACAATGAATGAATGAACATACCTGCAGTGCATACAACTGAGGCTGTTTCGCTTAGGCTTAGGCTTAGGCTTAGGCTTAGGCTTAGGCTTCGGCTTAGCTCTATGTACATACGTACGTACCTACGTACAGAATAATATACATAGAAAGAAACGACAAAACAAAGGCGCTGCTGTCCGAATGAAAGCAGTCCAACTAAACAGGGGATGGCAGGAGCACAATGAATGAATGAACATAGTACCTGCACTGCATACAGGTGAGGCTGTTTCGCTTAGGCTTAGAAATAGGCTTAGGCTTAGGCTTAGGCTTGGCTTAGGCTTAGCTCTATGTACATACGTACGTACAGAATAAATAGAAACGACAAAACAAAGGCGCTGCTGTCCGAATGAAAGCAGTCCAACTGAACAGGGGATGGCAGGAGCACAATGAATGAATGAACATACCTGCACTGCATACAGGTGAGGCTGTTTCGCTTAGGCTTAGGCTTAGGCTTAGGCTTAGCTCTATGTACATACGTACGTACGTATAGAATAATATAGAAACGACAAAACAAAGGCGCCGCTGCTGTCCGAATGAAAGCAGTCAAACTGAACAGGGGATGGCAGGAGCACAATGAATGAATGAACATACCTGCACTGCATACAGGTGAGGCTGTTTCGCTTAGGCTTAGTAATAGGCTTAGGCATAGGCTTAGGCTTAGGCTTAGCTCTATGTACATACGTACGTACGTACGCATAGAATAATATAGAAACGACAAAACAAAGGCGCTGCTGCTGTCCGAATGTAAGCAGTCTAACTGAACAGGGGATGGCAGGAGCACAATGAATGAATGAACATACCTGCACTGCATACAGGTGAGGCTGTTTCGCTTAGGCTTAGTAATAGGCTTAAACTTAGGCTTAGGCTTAGGCTTAGGCTTAGCTCTATGTACATACGTACGTACGTACAGTACGTATAAGATAACATAGAAACGACAAAACAAAGGCGCTGCTGTCCGAATGAAAGCAGTCCAACTGAAAAACTGAACTGATGGCAAGAGCACAATGAATGAATGAACGCTCTATGTACATACGTACGTACGTATAGAATAATATAGAAACGACAAAACAAAGGCGCTGCTGTCCGAACGAAAGAAGTCCAACTGAACAGGGTTATGGCAGGAGCACAATGAATGAATGAACAAACGTGCACTGCATACAGGTGAGGCTGTTTCGCTTAGGCTTAGGCTTAGGCTTAGCTCTATGTACATACGTACGTACATACGTACGTATAGAATAATAGAAACGACAAAACAAAGGTGCTGCTCTCCGAATGAAAGCAGTCAAATGAACAGGGGATGGCAGTAGCACAATGAATGAATGAACATACCTGCACTGCATACAGGTGAGGTTGTTTCGCTTAGGCTTAGTAATAGGCTTAGGCTTAGGCTTAGACTTAGGCTTAGGTTTAGCTCTATGTACATGCGTACGTACGTACAGTACGTATAGAATAACATAGAAACGACAAAACAAAGGCGCTGCTGTCCGAATGAAAGCAGTCCAACTGAACAGGGGATGGCAGGAGCACAATGAACGAATGAACATATCTGCACTGCATACAGGTGAGGTTGTTTCGCTTAGGCTTAGTAATAGGCTTAGGCTTAGGCTTAGGCTTAGGCTTAGCTCTATGTACATACGTACGTACGTACGTACGTATAGTAGAATAATATAGAAACGACAAAACAAAGGCGCTGCTGTCCGAATGAAAGCAGTCCAACTGAACAGCACTGATGTCAGAGTAAAATTTACCGGTACTTTACCCGGGTAAAATGGCCAATTTTGGGCCGGGTAAATTTACTTTACTTTACCCGATGTAGTGACTTATCGGGTAAGGTTTACCGGTACCCGGCACTGTGGACGCTTACCCGGGTAAAAATACTGAAAGTGCGGGTAAGTATGGGCAATGCTTACCCGATTTACTCGGCACATACTTACTCAGTACTTACCCGGGTAAACGTACTCGAGTAAAGCGTGTGCTCTAGGCAGCTCAGCACTCGCGTGCATCTAATTCCTTCCACGAGGCGGAGAAGACAGCGCACGAAGCGGCACTTCAACGTTCGTTCATTCGCGCCTACGTAACTTATAGTATGTGTATGTAGTATGTACATACATACCACTATGTACGTGCATATGTATGTATGGTACAGTATGTATGTACGTATGATACAATAGCTCACTTACGGTCAGAAATGGCAGTGCCGATGAATTACATACGTACGTATGTTGCTTAGTAATGTATGCAGGATGTAGCGGCAAGCTACTGCGATATTCAACAGTGATAGTTCCGTTGATGAAAAACCTGGGAAATTAGTGCAACGGCTCGAATGAAACAGTGGACACAAGAAACACTACATAGGCCAAGCTATTGCTAGCTTTTCAGTACTAAAATAATTTCCTATACTTACTCGATTTTACCCGGGTAAAGTGCATCATTTGGCTTTACTTTACCCGATTTGACAGGAGCCGGGTAAATTTACTTTACTTTACCCAGGCTAGGGCATACCCGGGTAATTTACTTTACTTTACCCGTTTTTACTGAAGACCGAGTTGACATCAGTGCTGAACAGGGGATGGCAGGAGCACAATGAATGAATGAACATACCTGCACTAGGCTTAGGCTTAGGCTTAGGCTTAGCTCTATGTACATACGTACGTACGTACGTATTATATTTTATTTTGCAGTGTTTTGGAAAGTGCTTTGCAGGGGGCGCTCGGCGCAGTACGCCGAGCGGGCTTTAAACAACGGCGCGCCAGGCAAGCGCGCAGGTTAAAGGGTCATTCAGCCACAGTTCCTCGCTCGAGAGAGAGTCGACTAATTTTTCTTTGTGTCCCTTGCGAAGGTAGAATACAGTACTGTTTTTCTGACTGAATTGGCAATAGTGAAGGTACCCACCCACCCAACCCTAGTTTTTCGGAAAGGGTGCGGCCTTGGTTTTCTCCCGGACGGAGCTCGATTGTGGTTTTTTCACTTTTCTGTGCATCGGTCGTTTATGCCATCCACCGGCCAAGTGACTATGTCTGTTGGACTCTTGAAGCCTCCTTCCCTAGCTATCTGTCCTTCTTCCCGCAATTTTCGGGGCGTTGTTTTTTCTGTAGGTGCGGCAGATAGATGGACTAAATTTGCTCGATATCTCGATCACGAGGAGTTGGGGAGACTGAAGGCTATGGCTAAACAAGCAAGGGCACCGACCACTGTAAAGATGTATGAAAACGCATTCGCCAAATTCTGTCATTGGGCATCTGCTCGCGGCAGACGGCCGCTCCCTACTCGCCCCGAGTTTGCCGCAGTGTTTTTGCAAGAACTGATTCAAGGAGGGCTTTCATTCAGCTCGGTTCTCCAACATTTTTCCGCCGTGTCGTGGGCACATAACTATCACGGTTTCCCCGATCCCACCCGCAGTTCCATGTGCGGAAGTGCTCGAGGTAGCCAAACGTACCTGCCGGGCGAAACAGCAGCGAAAGGACGCCTTGTCAGTCGACCAGTTAAAGGCAATGGTGCAGGCAACTCTCCCCACTTTGAAGGGAAAGAGGGACAAAGCCATGATATTATTGGCGTTCGCAGTTTTCTACGTAACGGCGAAACACGGGCATTGAGAGCATCAGATATTTTCTTCGCCGAAGACGGGAAATTTGCTTGGGTTCTCATTCGCAGCAGCAAAACCGACGTCTACAGGGAGGGACGAAAAATACCGCTAGCTTGGACCGGACAGCCCACGTGTCCCATAACAGCATTGAGGCAGTACGCACAGTCAGGCGACATCTGTTTTCGTACCGAGGTCCCGTTGTTTCAGAAGGTCAGAGCAACCGGAAAGGGAGGTCAAGAGTGCACGGGGGAGCCCATGTCATATGGCGCGGCAAGAACTTGTTTTAAGCGAGCATTGCAGGCTGCAAACTTAGACCCGAAGTGCTTCGGACTGCACTCCTTGCGCTCGGGCGGCGCGTCGGCGGCCGCTGAGGCCGGAATTTCCCCAAGCTTGATAAAAATGCATGGCAGGTGGGCGACAGATCAGAGCAAAGATAAATACGTGAGACTAGGGGTAAAACACAGATGGGCGGTAGCAAAAGGGTTGAATTTGTGAACGGTTGAATTGGAATTTCTTGTGTAAGGGAGACCATGATCGATCAAACAAATTTAGTCTTGCTGTACTGTACTGGCACACATGTTATGGAAACGCAGGAATTGAAGGCTTGAAAGGTGGTTTTCTTGTTTGGTTTTTTTCAGGCGAGCTCAGGAATACCGTACCGTATCGATTTACTGACTGATTCGTGCCGATGTGTAAAGTGGAATTTGTTTCTTTTGGGTGTGTACCGTACGTACGTAGTATGTACAATACCGTGCTACTCAGTACTGCCGTGTTGTGTCACTTTTGCGTTGCTGTTTGTCTGCTGCTTTATCGTGTGACGTGTTTGACGTTTTCTCATATTCCCATCGGTTTATGGATCAGGACTGACTGACTGACTACTGTTGACGTGTGGAGATGCTCATGAAATACCGTACCTAGTTGTACGATGCACTGAACCGTATGTGTCTTTTCTTTTCTCTCGTGCTTGTTTTTCTGCAGGGCGATCGTACTACAGTGTTTGTAGTGTATGTAGCTACAGGTGGTGCTAACGCTGTCTTGTGTGGCCGGTACTGGCCGTGCGTGTCATACGTATGTACACTGTATTTTTATGCCTTTTCCTGTACCATTATCTAGCTACGGATGCTAATGTGCAACGACTACATAACGACCGTACGTGTTTGCATACAGCGATATTTGGCGTCTTCTATTTTAGTATCGTCGCCGTCGTTCGTGCTTATGTGCTCGATACATTGAGATCAAACCATTGTTATGTGCATACAGGTGAGGCTGTTTCGCTTAGGCTTAGGCTTAGGCTTAGCTCTATGTACATACGTACGTACGTACGTACGTATAGAATAATATAGAAACGACAAAACAAAGGCGGCGCTGCTGTCCGAATGTAAGCAGTCCAACTGAACAGGGGATGGCAGGAGCACAATGAATGAATGAACATACCTGCACTACATACAGGTGAGGCTGTTTCGCTTAGGCTTAGTAATAGGCTTAGGCTTAGGCTTAGGCTTAGCTCTATGTACATACGTACGTACGTACAGTACGTATAGAATAACATAGAAACGACAAAACAAAGGTGCTGCTCTCCGAATGAAAGCAGTCAAATGAACAGGGGATGGCAGGTGCACAATGAATGAATGAACATACCTGCACTGCATACAGGTGAGGCTGTTTCGCTTAGGCTTAGTAATAGGCTTAGGCTTAGGCTTAGGCTTAGCTCTATGTACATACGTACGTACGTACGTATAGAATAATATAGAAACGACAAAACAAAGGCGCTGCTCTCCGAATGAAAGCAGTCAAATGAACAGGGGATGGCAGGTGCACAATGAATGAATGAACATACCTGCACTGCATACAGGTGAGGTTGTTTCGCTTAGGCTTAGTAATAGGCTTAGGCTTAGGCTTAGGCTTAGCTCTATGTACATACGTACGTACCTACGTACAGAATAATATACAACATAGAAACGACGAAACAAAGGCGCTGCTGTCCGAATGAAAGCAGTCCAACTAAACAGGGGATGGCAGGAGCACAATGAATGAATGAACATAGTACCTGCACTGCATACAGGTGAGGCTGTTTCGCTTAGGCTTAGTAATAGGCTTAGGCTTAGGCTTAGGCTTAGCTCTATGTACATACGTACGTACGTACGTATAGAATAATATAGAAACGACAAAACAAAGGCGCTGCTGCTGTCCGAATGAAAGCAGTCTAACTGAACAGGGGATGGCAGGAGCACAATGAATGAATGAACATACCTGCACTGCATACAGGTGAGGCTGTTTCGCTTAGACTTAGTAAGAGGCTTAGGCTTAGGCTTAGCTCTATGTACATTCGTACGTACGTACAGTACGTAAAGAATAACATAGAAACGACAAAACAAAGGTGCTGCTCTCCGAATGAAAGCAGTCAAATGAACAGGGGATGGCAGGTGCACTATGAATGAATGAACATACCTGCACTGCATACAGGTGAGGTTGTTTCGCTTAGGCTTAGTAATAGGCTTAGGCTTAGGCTTAGGCTTAGGCTTAGCTCTATGTACATACGTACGTACCTACGTACAGAATAATATACCCCGTAAATCGTCGCACCTTGAACTATTCAATTTTGGCATTGACAGTTTCCTTGATTTTGACGAATTCATCAATTTCGATCAAGCGGGGGTAGTGACTAGGACATTTTGAATGTTTGATTTTTACAATTTTGAACTAGTCAAAATTTGAATATCTCATTCATGGCAAAATAGTCAACTTTTATGACTTGTCAAAGTTCAAAATTAAAGTTGACACAATCTTCTGTCCGCACTTGACGTCCACGTTTCATAGGTATGAGTGAAGCCTTCAAAAATGAATTCACAAATCATTTTCACTATAATTGGGAAACCTTCAAAATGAATTGGTCAGAAAAACTGAGAAAACTCCCATGAAGCATTCAAAAAAACTGAGTACTACGACTGTAAAAACAGGTCGAAATAGTCAAAAGTGCTGGATTGCACTTTGAAGTTTTCAATATGAAAAATGGACAAAAATGTCCAATGCTACAGTTTACGGGATACAACATAGAAACGACGAAACAAAGGCGCTGCTGTCCGAATGAAAGCAGTCCAACTAAACAGGGGATGGCAGGAGCACAATGAATGAATGAACATAGTACCTGCACTGCATACAGGTGAGGCTGTTTCGCTTAGGCTTAGAAATAGGCTTAGGCTTAGGCTTGGCTTAGGCTTAGCTCTATGTACATACGTTCGTACAGAATAAATAGAAACGACAAAACAAAGGCGCTGCTCTCCGAATGAAAGCAGTCAAATGAACAGGGGATGGCAGGAGCACAATGAATGAATGAACATACCTGCACTGCATACAGGTGACGTTGTTTCGCTTAGGCTTAGTAATAGGCTTAGGCTGAGGCTTAGACTTAGGCTTAGGCTTAGCTCTATGTACATACGTACGTACGTACGTACGTAAAGAATAATATAGAAACGACAAAACAAAGGCGCTGCTGCTGTCCGAATGAAAGCAGTCAAACTGAACAGGGGATGGCAGGAGCACAATGAATGAATGAACATACCTGCACTACATACAGGTGAGGCTGTTTCGCTTAGGCTTAGTAAGAGGCTTAGGCTTAGGCTTAGGCTTAGGCTTAGCTCTATGTACATACGTACGTACGTACAGTACGTATAGAATAACATAGAAACGACAAAACAAAGGCGCTGCTGTCCGAATGAAAGCAGTCCAACTGAACAACTGAACTGATGGCAAGAGCACAATGAACGAATGAACATATCTGCACTGCATACAGGTGAGGTTGTTTCGCTTAGGCTTAGTAATAGGCTTAGGCTTAGGCTTAGGCTTAGGCTTAGCTCTATGTATGTACATACGTACGTACGTATAGAATAATATAGAAACGACAAAACAAAGGCGCTGCTGTCCGAATGAAAGCAGTCCAACTGAACAGGGGATGGCAGGAGCACAATGAATGAATGAACATACCTGCACTGCATACAGGTGAGGCTGTTTCGCTTAGGCTTAGGCTTAGGCTTAGCTCTATGTACATACGTACGTACGTACGTATAGAATAATATAGAAACGACAAAACGCAGGCGCTGCTGCTGTCCGAATGAAAGCAGTCTAACTGAACAGGGGATGGCAGGAGCACAATGAATGAATGACCATACCTGCACTGCATACAGGTGAGGCTGTTTCGCTTAGGCTTAGTGTGGTGAGCCGACTGGTCTGCGACGTGCAAGTTAGGGCACAATGGCTTTTAGTGACACTTTATGGGGCGTGCGACATGTGTGTGTTTGCGAGGTTTTGAGTTTGCGTGAGTGAGTTGGCAGAAAGAGCGGAGCGAGGAGAGAGCGAAGAGAAGAGAGATGAAGAGAGAGAGAGCTGAGAGATCGGAGGAGGTTGATCTTGGGGACGAGCAAGGAGGTTGATGATTGAGGCTGGAGATTGAGGACTAGCTAGCTACAGCGCGGGTCAACGCATCGAGTCAACAAGTTGGAGGTTTTGGGCGGCGTTGGGCGACTTCTGCAAAGGGCGTCTGGCGACGGACGGAGTCTCCGCTTTTGGGCCGGTGCAATATCAAACGGAACATCGTAAACGTGCAAGCTAAGTCAATAAAAGCCTTTACTCTATATCTTGTGGTCTCCATTGCATTCACAGCAGAAGTTCGTATTCATCCACTGACACTCAGGCCAACAGAATAGTACAGTACACGCATTGGGCAGTAGTCAACAGCAACTTTACCACATCTGGAGGACTCAGCGGGTCGGGGCCTACGGATTTCTGCTTGTGCAACACGGCTGCAATTGTATCTTACTGTATTTTATTGTGCGCTATGGTACGCTACTTGTCTACTAAACAAGCGTTTGGACGGATTTGTGTGCTGGGTGTGGTTTTGGGTGTATTGAAGGTGTGGGCGATGGCGGAGGCCAACTTCAAGTGTGCGGTCAATCAAGGCCAACGCTTGGCAATGCAAGGGCAAGAGAAGGACGGGAAATCCTCGGGAATCAAGGAAAACGGCTATGGCGGGAACTGTAAGCTGAAAATGGGACAAACGGAGCTGGAAATGAAGAAGAAAGAGGGGGTTGCGGCTGTTATGGGGCAGGAGGATAGTTTGGGCAGGGGAAGGCCAGTAGCTATTGAGATAGAGGTGGAGCAGGAGGAGAATTGTGGCGGGGTAGGTACAGCGGGAGATGGGCCAGGGGAAGGTTCGACAGGGCTAAGGATGTGTTGTCAGTTGGTTCTGGAGAGTAATCGGTGCTTGCAGCAGATGTTGGAGTTGCGGAGGAAGGAGTTAGATATACAGGAACAGCAGCTGCACAGTCAGCAGGCAGAGGCGCCAAAGGTGGTCGAAATTAGCATGGACGATTTGCCAGTTTTTGATGGGCTCAGTAGCGTTGATTTGGTGGCGTTTTTGGCGGATTTTCGGCGATGCAGGCTGGCAGGAAGGTGGGACGACGCGGATTCTTTGCGGTTTTTGGAGGCGTGCTTGAAGGGGTTGGCGTTGGAAGCGTTTTTGGCAGCAGGGCCGTATCGTTCGTTTGACGAGGCAGTTGTTCAGTTGAAGCAGCAGATCTGGAATCGTGTGGAGCAGGAGCAGGCTTGTCGGCAGCTGATACAGTGTCAGAAGGGGGCAGGAGGAGACTGTAATGGAGTTTTTGCAGAGGGTTCGAACGTTGGGGGAAGTGGCATTGTTTGCTTGGGAGGACGGCGACAAACGCGACTTTTTGTTGTTGTTTTTCTTCTTGGATGGTTTGCCGTTGGAAATGAGGGATCAGGTGGAGCGAAAACGGCCAGAATCGTTGCAGGAGGCAGTTCGTTGGGCTAGGTTAGAGGAGATCATCCAGTCAAGGCGGGTGTACAGGCAGCAGCAATCAGTGCAGAGAGCAGCAGGGGAAGCGATGGTAGTGGTGCAGCAGGCGGAGGAGGAGGAGGAGGAGACGGCTTTTGTGATGGCGGGAGTTGGTGGTGCTAAGTGTCCGGTGATGTTTGATGCAGGAGCGGAGGTTTCTATGATGGATAGAGGATACTTCTACGGTGTGTTGTTGAGGAATGCTCATTATTTTGGTGCCAGGGTAGTGGAGGATTGTCGTCATGAGTTGCAGTTGTCGTCGGGCCGCTTTGTTTATGCAAATGGCAAGGTTAGCATGCGCGTGAGGATTGGTGAAACAGCAAGGTGGATCACGTTCTTCTTGGTCAAGCGTTTGATGGCAAGGTGCATTTTGGGAGGCGAGGATGTGCAGCAGTTTGAAGTGATGAGTTCACAGGAGGGAAGTCGGTGTGACGATCAACAGGAGGGTCGACAGAAGGAAGATGGTAGTCAACATGGTAGTCAACTGGGTCGACTTGGTGGTCAACTGGGGCTACATGACGGCGAAGATGGAGGGCGATTGGAGCATCTGGGCGGAAAAGGGCAATTGGGTCAATGTGGTTTGTTGGTAGTGGAGAGGAATCAGCAACGATTTGGAGGTGGTGATGGCTTGTGGGGTAGCGGAGGCGGAAGGAGTGAGTGGGGAAGGCACTGTTCATCGTTTTGGTGGCAAAAGCAATGGCAAGGGTCAACATAACGGACACGTATTGCATTGTGGTATGTACTGGTGTGTGTAGTATGTATGTGGTGAAGCAAGTACAGAGTTGTGTTGTTGGTAGAGAGGAGAGGAGAGGAGTTGTGTTGTGTTGTGGTCAGTGGGATGTATGGGTGTGGTGGCTGGTGCAAGGCAGAAAGTTGGTGCTGTGTGGGGTAGGCGCTGCAAGTTTTGGTTTGGTTTGAACTCGTTGGTGTGCAACAGAAGTTTCTGACTGCTCGACTCTCAGCTAGTCATGGCGTGTTTTGCGGTTTTATGTACAGTTTGCTGACGGCACATCGTGCATTTTGCAGGGCCCGCGAGGTGTGTGTTGTGGCGTTGGTGGTCAGCTAGTCATGGCGCGCGTGGTGGTTCGCAGTGCACGGCGACCGCATTATGTAAATTTGGCGTGGCAGTCTTGGGATTTGGAGGAGGCCAGAAGGTGTTCTTGGGTTGCGATGGTTGTGGGAGTGGGGAGAAGAGTTTCTTTCCAGAGCAGCCTTGGAGCGCTGGAGGGGTTTTCTGATGAATTTTGAGCTGCGTTTCTTGAATGTGCCAACTGAGATGGTTTTTGATAGGATGGCGTGGTCAGCTGAGTTGGGTTTGGGAGTTGCGATGGATTCTTTGGTCTGAGTGGTGCAAGCGTTCTTTCCCAGTTTGATGGTGTGATTTGCTTGGCAGCCATGGTGGATTGAAGATGATTGCGAGTTCTGGATCCGATGAGGTTGGCAAATGTTCGCGTGGTATTACCTACCTTCTTCTTATTACGGTCATGAATGCGCAGTGAAGCGACAAGTGCCATGGGCGGTGTTGGTGGCGTATTCAGCGTGGTAGACAGCTGGTGTGGGGGTTCAGCGACAGCAGATGCAGCGGGTGCGAAGAAGAGGATGCGTGTGCGGCATAGTGATGTCAACGTAAAAAATAGCAACGTGAAAGTGATGGGCGGCAGAGGCGGACAGGTAAGTGGTGCTTGGAGAGCGAGAAGCAGTGGGAGAGAGGCAGGGATGGACGAATGAACATATCTGCACTGCATACAGGTGAGGTTGTTTCGCTTAGGCTTAGTAATAGGCTTAGGCTTAGGCTTAGGCTTAGGCTTAGCTCTATGTATGTACATACGTACGTACGTACGTATAGAATAATATAGAAACGACAAAACAAAGGCGCTGCTGTCCGAATGAAAGCAGTCCAACTGAACAGGGGATGGCAGGAGCAGAATGAATGAATGAACATACCTGCACTGCATACAGGTGAGGCTGTTTCGCTTAGGCTTAGGCTTAGGCTTAGGCTTAGCTCTATGTACATACGTACGTACGTATAGAATAATATAGAAACGACAAAACAAAGGCGCTGCTGTCCGAATGAAAGCAGTCTAACTGAACAGGGGATGGCAGGAGCACAATGAATGAATGAACATACCTGCACTGCATACAGGTGAGGCTGTTTCGCTTAGGCTTAGTAAGAGGCTTAGGCTTAGGCTTAGGCTTAGGCTTAGGCTTAGCTCTATGTACATACGTACGTACGTACAGTACGTATAGAATAACATAGAAACGACAAAACAAAGGCGCTGCTGTCCGAATGAAAGCAGTCCAACTGAACAACTGAACTGATGGCAAGAGCACAATGAACGAATGAACATATCTGCACTGCATACAGGTGAGGTTGTTTCGCTTAGGCTTAGTAATAGGCTTAGGCTTAGGCTTAGGCTTAGGCTTAGCTCTATGTATGTACATACGTACGTACGTACGTATAGAATAATATAGAAACGACAAAACAAAGGCGCTGCTGTCCGAATGAAAGCAGTCCAACTGAACAGGGGATGGCAGGAGCACAATGAATGAATGAACATACCTGCACTGCATACAGGTGAGGCTGTTTCGCTTAGGCTTAGGCTTAGGCTTAGCTCTATGTACATATGTACGTACGTACGTACGTATAGAATAATATAGAAACGACAAAACAAAGGCGCTGCTGCTGTCCGAATGAAAGCAGTCAAACTGAACAGGGGATGGCAGGAGCACAATGAATGAATGAACATACCTGCACTGCATACAGGTGAGGCTGTTTCGCTTAGGCTTAGTAATAGGCTTAGGCTTAGGCTAAGGCTTAGGCTTAGGCTTAGGCTTAGGCTTAGCTCTATGTACATACTGTACGTACGTACAGTACGTACGTACGTATAGAATAATATAGAAACGACAAAACAAAGGTGCTGCTCTCCGAATGAAAGCAGTCAAATGAACAGGGGATGGCAGGAGCACAATGAATGAATGAACATACCTGCACTGCATACAGGTGAGGTTGTTTCGCTTAGGCTTAGTAATAGGCTTAGGCTTAGACTTAGGCTTAGGCTTAGGTTTAGCTCTATGTACATACGTACGTACGTACAGTACGTATAGAATAACATAGAAACGACAAAACAAAGGCGCTGCTGTCCGAATGAAAGCAGTCCAACTGAACAGGGGATGGCAGGAGCACAGTGAACGAATGAACATATCTGCACTGCATACAGGTGAGGTTGTTTCGCTTAGGCTTAGTAATAGGCTTAGGCTTAGGCTTAGGCTTAGCTCTATGTACATACGTATGTACGTACGTATAGAATAATATAGAAACGACAAAACAAAGGCGTTGCTGTCCGAATGAAAGCAGTCCAAGTGAACTGAACAGGGTATGGCAGGAGCACAGTGAATGAATGAACATACCTACAGTGCAGACAGGTGAGACTGTTTGACTTAGGCTTAGGCTTGGGATGAGGCTGAGGCTTAGGCTTAGGCTTAGGCTTAGGCTTAGGCTTAGGCTTAGCTCTATGTACATACGTACGTACGTACGTGTAAAATATAGAAACGACAAAACAAAGGCGTTGCTGTCCGAATGAAAGCAGTCCAACTGAACTGAACAGGGTATGGCAGGAGCACAGTGAATGAATGAACATACCTACAGTGCAGACAGGTGAGACTGTTTGACTTAGGCTGAAGCTTAGGCTAGGCTTAGGCTTAGGCTTAGGCTTAGGCTTAGCTCTATGTACATATGTACGTACGTACGTGCAAAATGTAGGAACGACAAAACAACTGAGGCGCTGCTATCCGGACGAAAGCAGTCCAACTGAACAGGGGATGGCAGGAGCATAATGAATGAATGAACATACTGTACCTCCATCCTGCGCATACAGGTGAGGTTGTTTGGCTTTGGCTTAGAAAGAGGCTTAGGCTTAGGCTTAGGCTTAGGCTTAGGCTTAGCTCTATGTACATATGTACGTACGTACGTGCAAAATATAGAAACGACAAAACAAAGGCGTTGCTGTCCGAATGAAAGCAGTCCAACTGAACTGAACAGGGTATGGCAGGAGCACAGTGAATGAATGAACATACCTACAGTGCATACAGGTGAGGCTGTTTGACTTAGGCTTAGGCTTAGGCTTAGGCTTAGGCTTAGGCTTAGCTCTATGTACATACGTACGTACGTACGTACGTGTAAAATATAGAAACGACAAAACAAAGGCGTTGCTGTCCGAATGAAAGCAGTCCAACTGAACTGAACAGGGTATGGCAGGAGCACAGTGAATGAATGAACATACCTACAGTGCAGACAGGTGAGACTGTTTGACTTAGGCTTAGGCTTGGGCTTAGGCTTAGGCTTAGGCTTAGGCTTAGGCTTAGCTCTATGTACATACGTACGTATGTCTAAACAAAGGCGTTGCTGTCCGAATGAAAGCAGTCCAACTGAACTGAACAGGGTATGGCAGGAGCACAGTGAATGAATGAACATACCTACAGTGCATACAGGTGAGGCTGTTTGACTTAGGCTTAGGCTTAGGCTTAGGCTTAGGCTTAGCTCTATGTACATACGTACGTACGTACGTGCAAAATATAGAAACGACAAAACAAAGGCGTTGCTGTCCGAATGAAAGCAGTCCAACTGAACTGAACAGGGTATGGCAGGAGCACAGTGAATGAATGAACATACCTACAGTGCAGACAGGTGAGACTGTTTGACTTAGGCTTAGGCTTGGGATGAGGCTTAGGCTTAGGCTTAGCTCTTTGTACATACGTACGTACGTGCAAAATAGAGAAACGACGAAACAAAGGCGCTGCTCTCCGAATGAAAGCTGTCCAACTGAACACACAGTGTTACTGTTGGTATGGCCGGAGCACAATGAATGAATGAATATCCATCCAGTGCATACAGGTGAGGCTGTTTGGCTTTGGCTTAGAAAGAGGCTTAGGCTAGGCTTAGGCTTAGGCTTAGGCTTAGCTCTATGTACATACTGTATGTACGTACGTACGTACGTACGTACGTTCAAAATATAGGAACGACAAAACAAAGGCGCTGCTCTCCGAATGAAAGCAGTCAAATGAACAGGGGATGGCAGGAGCACAATGAATGAATGAACATACCTGCACTGCATACAGGTGAGGTTGTTTCGCTTAGGCTTAGTAATAGGCTTAGGCTTAGGCTTAGACTTAGGCTTAGGTTTAGCTCTATGTACATACCAGTACGTACGTACGTACGTACAGTACGTATAGAATAACATAGAAACGACAAAACAAAGGCGCTGCTGTCCGAATGAAAGCAGTCCAACTGAACAGGGGATGGCAGGAGCACAGTGAACGAATGAACATATCTGCACTGCATACAGGTGAGGTTGTTTCGCTTAGGCTTAGTAATAGGCTTAGGCTTAGGCTTAGGCTTAGCTCTATGTACATACGTACGTACGTACGTATAGCATAATATAGAAACGACAAAACAAAGGCGCTGCTGCTGTCCGAATGAAAGCAGTCCAACTGAACAGGGGATGGCAGGAGCACAATGAATGATAGCTCTATGTACATACGTACGTACGTACGTATAGAATAATATAGAAACGACAAAACAAAGGCGCTGCTGTCCGAATGAAAGCAGTCCAACTGAACAGGGGATGGCAGGAGCACAATGAACGAATGAACATACCTGCAGTGCATACAGGTGACGTTGTTTCGCTAGGCTTAGTAATAGGCTTAGGCTTAGGCTAAGGCTTTGGCTTAGGCTTAGCTCTATGTACATACGTACGTACGTACGTATAGAATAATATAGAAACGACAAAAAAAAGGTGCTGCTGTCCGAATGAAAGCAGTCAAACGAACAGGGGATGGCAGGAGCACAATGAATGAATGAACATACCTGCACTGCATACAGGTGACGTTGTTTCGCTTAGGCTTAGTAATAGGCTTAGGCTTAGGCTAAGGCTTTGGCTTAGGCTTAGCTCTATGTACATACGTACGTACGTACGTACGTATAGAATAATATAGAAACGACAAAAAAAAGGTGCTGCTGTCCGAATGAAAGCAGTCAAACGAACAGGGGATGGCAGGAGCACAATGAATGAATGAACATACCTGCACTGCATACAGGTGAGGTTGTTTCGCTTAGGCTTAGTAATAGGCTTAGGCTTAGGCTTAGGCTTAGGCTTAGGCTTAGCTCTATGTACATACGTACGTACGTACAGTACGTATAGAATAACATAGAAACGACAAAACAAAGGCGCTGCTGTCCGAATGAAAGCAGTCCAACTGAACAGGGGATGGCAGGAGCACAATGAACGAATGAACATACCTGCACTGCATACAGGTGACGTTGTTTCGCTTAGGCTTAGTAATAGGCTTAGGCTTAGGCTTAGGTCTATGTACATACGTACGTACGTACAGAAAAATATAGAAACGACAAAACAAAGGCGCTGCTGTCCGAATGAAAGCAGTCCAACTAAACAGGGGATGGCAGGAGCACAATGAATGAATGAACATACCTGCACTGCATACAGGTGAGGCTGTTTCGCTTAGGCTTTGAAATATGCTTAGGCTTAGGCTTAGGCTTAGGCTTAGCTCTATGTACATACGTACGTACGTACAGTACGTATAGAATAACATAGAAACGACAAAACAAAGGCGCTGCTGTCCGAATGAAAGCAGTCCAACTGAACAGGGGATGGCAGGAGCACAATGAACGAATGAACATATCTGCACTGCATACAGGTGAGGTTGTTTCGCTTAGGCTTAGTAGTAGGCTTAGGCTTAGGCTTAGGCTTAGCTCTATGTACATACGTACGTACGTACGTATAGAATAATATAGAAACGACAAAACAAAGGCGCTGCTGTCCGAATGAAAGCAGTCCAACTGAACAGGGGATGGCAGGAGCACAATGAATGAATGAACATACCTGCACTGCATACAGGTGAGGCTGTTTCGCTTAGGCTTAGTAATAAGCTTAGGCTTAGGCTTAGGCTTAGGCTTAGGCTTAGCTCTATGTACATACGTTACATACGTACGTACGTACGTATAGAAACGACAAAACAAAGGCGCTGCTGTCCGAATGAAAGCAGTCCAACTGAACAGGGGATGGCAGGAGCACAGTGAATGAATGAACATAGCACTGCATACAGGTGAGGCTGTTTCGCTTAGGCTTAGTAATAGGCTTAGGCTTAGGCTTAGGCTAAGGCTTAGGCTTAGGCTTAGGCTTAGCTCTATGTACATACGTACCGTACGTACGTACGTATAGAATATTATAGAAACGACAAAACAAAGGTGCTGCTGTCCGAATGAAAGCAGTCAAACTGAACAGGGGATGGCAGGAGCACAATGAATGAATGAACATACCTGCACTGCATACAGGTGAGGCTGTTTCGCTTAGGCATAGGCTTAGGCTTAGGCTTAGGCTTAGCTCTATGTACACGTATAGAATAATATAAGAAACGACAAAACAAAGGCGCTGCTGTCCGAATGAAAGCAGTCAACTGAACAGGGGATGGCAGGAGCACAATGAATGAATGAACATACCTGCACTGCATACAGGTGAGGCTGTTTCGCTTAGGCTTAGGCTTAGGCTTAGGCTTAGCTCTATGTACGTACGTACGTACAGTACGTATAGAATAACATAGAAACGACAAAACAAAGGCGCTGCTGCCCGAATAAAGCAGTCAAACTGAACAGGGGATGGCAGGAGCACAATGAATGAATGAACATACCTGCACTGCATACAGGTGAGGCTGTTTCGCTTAGGCTTAGGCTTAGGCTGAGCTCTATTTACATACGTACGTACGTATAGAATAATATAGAAACGACAAAACAAAGGCGCTGCTGTCCGAATGAAAGCAGTCAAACTGAACAGGGGATGGCAGGAGCACAATGAATGAATGAACATACCTGCACTGCATACAGGTGAGGCTGTTTCGCTTAGGCTTAGAAGTAGGCTTAGGCTTAGGCTTAGGCTTAGCTCCATGTACATACGTACGTACGTACTTACAGAACATAGAAACGACAAAATAAAGGCGCTGCTGTCCGAATGAAAGCAGCCGAACAGGGGATGACAGGAGAACAATGAATGAATGAACATACCTGCAGTGCATAAAGGGTTAGGCTGTTTCGCTTAGGCTTAGAAATAGACTTAGGCTTAGGCTTAGGCTTACGCTTAGGCTTAGGCTTATCTCTATGTACATACGTACGTACGTACGTACAGAATAATATTTTAGAAACGACAAAACAAAGGCGCTGCTGTCCAAATGAAAGCAGTCCAACTGAACAGGGGATGACAGGAGCACAATGAATGAATGAACATACCTGCACTGCATACAGGTGAGGCTGCTTCGCTTAGGCTTAGAAGTAGGCTTAGGCTTAGGCTTAGGCTTAGCTCTATGTACATACGTACGTACGTACAGAATATAGCAACAATAAAACAAAGGCGCTGCTGTCCGAATGAAACAGCGTGCATACGTAGTACCTATTCAGATAGACATAATAAAGGTACAGTAAGACTTACGTTTAGGCTTAGCAGATGGATTGGCTTAGCCTTAGCAGATGAACTTACTAGGCTTAGGTTTAGCAGATGTACTGGCCTAGCTACCTCTACAGTCTACAGATAGCATTGGATACCTATAGACATAGGCTTAGGCTTAGCATGCAGTTACGTAGGCTGAGGCATAGCAGATGGACTAGGCTTAGGCTTAGCACATGGACAGGGATGATTCACAAATTACGTCAGGTGGTAGGGGAGGGGGTAGGGAAATTACTTGTACATATGGTACATACATACATAACATACTGTATATCAACATGTACATATGGTACATATACATACACAACATACTGTATATTGACACATACATACGCAAGTACTATTACTACTGGTCTGTCCAGTGGGGGGGGGGGGGGGGGGTCAGGCCAGTATGGCCACCTCTGACGCTGACGGTTGGGGGGGGGGTACGGCCTTTGGGCCAATTCTGACGCTATTCTGACAGTCGGGGGGGAGGGGGGGGGGGTACCCATCCATTTCGGCTGAAAACCACCTGACGTCATTTGTGAATCATCCCTACATACTATGCCTAGGTTAGGCTTAGGATGTACGTACAGGTTTAGCTACAGGATAAACAATCCTCCTTAGTCTCTGGCTTTTAGCAGATGTACTTAGGCTTAGGCTTTGCAGATTTGGCTTAGGCTTAGGCTATTGACATGTCAACTTGCATGCTGTACATACCCTGGATCGTCCTCGATGTTCATTGGCCACTTCCTCCTCCAAGTCACCAATCCGATTCTGCATCTCGCGAACTTGCAGCTGCAGTTTGGCCACAACACTTTGGTCATCGTCCATTCTGGATTTCAGTGCGGCTACTTCCGCCTCTTTTCTGCAATATAGCCATAGCCACCTTGTACCGTATGTACGTACTGGTACGACCGTAAAGTACCTATGTAGGTAAATTACATAACAACTTTGGAAGCTACGTACATTTCTAGAAAGGAACGTAAGGTCGTAGAGTACCGTTCGCAGTTCCTACTCATACCCTCTAAGGATCGTTCATTGCCCCATCGATCCGTCAATACTTGAAAGTGAAGATTAGATGGCCACAAACGATATAGGCCTACGTACCGTACCTCGTTTAGGTACCTAACGTAACGTACATAATTACGTTTCCTTCACTTCACTACCCTGCTGATACCTAACGTAGACTGTCAAAAGAGTCAGCGCGCTGAACTGTACTTTTTCACGTAGTTTTCCATGTCGTGTTTGGCCATGCGAGTTTCGTCGATCTTGTCCTGAGCCGCCCTCAACTCCGATTCCACCTTCTTCTTGGCGCGGTCCAGCTCATTCTTCGCCTTCTTCTCGTAGTCCAAACTCTTCTCCAAATCGTCAAGGGTTTGCTCCAGCTTCTGGCGAAGATTATCCAATCTGCAAGAGGTAAGAGGTCCCGGGTTCGATTCCCGGCTTTCACATTTGGCAAATTTGCCTTCTCATCTAGGTAATCGTATCATCATTTTCTAGTAATCTTATTGCATAATACAGTACACAGGTACAGTATCAGTGTGCATGTGTACCCTCAAAACTTCAAAATGCAGTTACACAGCCACACTTTGTAGACAGTTTGAAAAAAACCGGGCGCTGTCTATGCTTTCGCATACTTTGTGTGGCGGTCCAGCATGGACCGCCACGAAAGGTAAGGTATTGCTTTTGGCGCTAAGCCAATAAGAAAAAGGTGAACCGTGGTCGAAAAAGAAGAAACAAAAGAAGAAAAGTGAGCGCAGGAGAAGGAAAAAGATGAGAAGGCCTATCCTTTCACCGGTTCTAGCAAATGAGGTGAAGGTTTGAAAGGAAATCTGAAACAACCTGAGATTTTTGTTCTTGGCTTAGCGCCAAAAGCAATACCTTACCTTTCGTGGCGGTCCATGCTGGACCGCAACACAAAGTATGCGAAAGCATAGACAGCGCCCGGTTTTTTTCAAACTGTCTACAAAGTGTGGCTGTGTAACTGCATTTTGAAGTTTTGATGGTACTGCACAATGTGCGGCCGGTGCGTGCAACCAAGAGCAGCTTGCCTTTCCGTTTTGATGACTTCCTGATTCAAATTGTCCGACAGATCTCGGTTCACCTGCTCCTGTATCTTCTTGTCGTTGTTCAACTTGGCGATCAAGCTGTCCTGTTGCTGCATCTCTTCGTGCAGACTGGTGATCTGGTGCAATAAGAAATATACTGTAGATACAAATACACGGCTCGGCAACCTACAGTAACGTAGTACCGAAGGCGGTTTTTCCACGTCGGTGGCCGGGTTTACCCCACCCAAAAACCGGCCTGGTTTAACATAAATAAATGAACAAATAAATAGACAAAGAACTAAATAAATAAATAAATAAATAAATAAATAAATAAATAAATAAATAAATAAATAAATAAATAAATAAATAAATAAATAAATAAATAAATAACGGCTCGGCAATCTACAGTAGTATTGAAGGCCGTTTTGCCACGTGGGTGGCCGGGTTTATCCCACCCATGAACCCGGCCGGGTTTAGCCCACCCTACCCTACGTACATAGGTACCTGCCGTTCCTTTTGCTTTCCGTCCGCTTCTGCCTTTTTCAGCGCAGCCTCCACCTCTGCGCCATGTCGAGCGAGCGCTTCCTTGTCACCCTCCAGCTTCTTCTTGGCCACGGTGAGCTGCGAGTTTTCAGACTCCATTTCCGCCACCTTATCTTTCAAATCCTGCAAAGTATGAATTTCAAATCCGCTGCAAAATTTGCTGAAATTTTGTTGAACAAACGGCCGCATGTGCATAAAGGCAAGAAAACATAAAACAGCTCCATCCGTGTTGACGACACAGCCTTCTGAACCGGGGTACCTGGCAGGACCTTTGCGAGATCCTGAGCTCGCACCAGTCCAGGGTTCGATTCCTCTCTTGTCCTACGGGTTTCTCATTTCACTATACAGGGTGTCCCATAGTAAACTCTGGGGGTTTCCGCGCTTATAACTCTCGAGTTAAAGCTCAGATTTCAATCCGGTTTTTCTATCATGTAGCCAAGGCTTCAACTTAGATACATGCAAAATTTCATCTGCGTAGCTTCATTGGTTATGGTTTTATTGGCCTTCAAAGTTTTGGTCCCGTTTTGCAGGTTTTCCCTCAGTACTGTAGAATTGCGGTTTTAAGATAATCCAAATTTGTATTTACGCTTCCAGACTTTGAACTGACGTCCACGCGTCAAGTTTTCTTGCCAAGTGGATTGCTATGAACCACTTAGAGCAAAATTGGCAGGGGTTGATAGTAACAATGCCAGAAATTGTGCCAAAATTTGTTTATTTGGGGGAAAAGTCCATAGAAATTGGGGGCTAGAGAAAGTAGCTGTTTTGGACCAGTTCTAATTGAAGTAGAATCATGAAATTTTGCCTGCCTCTAAGTTGAAGCCTTGGCTACATAATGCAAAAAAACCGCATTAAAATCTGAGCTATAGCTCGAGAGTTATTACCGCGGAAAGCCCCGGAGTTTATTATGGGACACCCTGTAGAACAGGTCTACGGCCTGTGTGCATGCATGCGTGCGTACCGCATTTTCTGCCTGTGCTTCCTTCCTCTGTTTCGTCTCCCTGTCCACGTTCGTCTGCAGTTCCTCGTTCGCCGTCGTCAGCTCCGAGTTCTTCTTCTCCGCTTCCGCTCTCGCCTTGCTCTCACCTGAAATTATTTCATTTTTTGTGCTGGTTGATATTCGAACCCGGACCCTCGCCCTGTGCACGGACGCGCTACCTCCTGCGCCACGCAGTAGAACGGATCGAAATGGTAAAAAACTACTGTATGTACCTGCTAAACTTTCCTCCAATTCTACAAGCCGCTTCTCCATCGCCTCCGCCTCCTCCTTGCGTTTGTCTCCCTTCAGCAAAGGCTTCACCTGTTTGTACAGGTGATACCATGGCCAGCCGCGCACAGTACACCAAGCTTTCAGATTGACTTGGATCACCAGATAGGCACCGCTAAACAAGAGGGGTAGTAAAAGTAAACCTTCGTTTACAGCCGCTACATTCTTGGCACAACCATGTGAACGTAAAAAGCTATATAGGGATAACTATACTTTTTATCATTTAAAAGCAAAATACTTTTTGGCGAGTTTACCGACATAAAAAATAACAACAGCCGTTTTTCGCCCTAGGCTAATGGCTAATATTATTATTATTTATGCCGGCATGCCGGTAAACTCGCCAAAAAGTTTTTGCATTTGCATGATAAAAAGTATAGCTCCCCGTATAGCTTTTTTTATTTCCTGGGGAACTATATACTAGTATGACGGCTGGGTATGACACGGCAACATGCTTACAGTTGATCCAATCTGCGCTTGTACTCGCACTTGGCCGTGTAGAAGCGGCAGTAGGCCTGGAATTTGGTGATAATGGCGCTGAGGGCGTCGTCTCGCATCTCCTCCAGCAAGGCCAACACGCCGGCTTTGAAGAATATCTGTCAGTGGAGAACAAGCAAAAAAATCAGGTTACGGTAATTGACGATTTTTAACCAGCTCTGTAATGCTCTGACCCGCGCAGGGCCCGCGGTCACCCGCTGGTCACCCGGAGCCGAATAGAAAATAAGAAAATAGCGCCGGCGGAAAATAAGAAAATTATTGATCCGACCAATGGTTGCGGGTAACCCGCGGGCCCTGCGGGTCAGAGCATTATGGAGCTGGTTAAGGATGTCGATGACTGTGTACACGAAGTAGGGTAGGGTAGGGAAAGCCGTGGTGTCTTTGGTTACCTTGGTGTGACCCAGGCGATACATTTCCGAATTGATCTTGCCTCCACTCTCCAGCTTCCGCATCATGTTACCTGAAGCCTTGTTGGCATCTGGATCGCTGGCGGCTTCAGCGGCAGCTAAGATCGCATATCTGAAACAGGACGCTGAGGAGTAGACGATGGACTTAGCGATTAACATAGGCTTTGCGATGAACCCAGGCTTAGGCGTAGGCTAGCGATGAACTTAGGCTTAGGCTTAGGCTTAGGGCTAATGGTGTTAGTCTAATCTTAGGCTTACTTCCACAGACTTTAGGCTTCTTTCTCATCTAACCTTTGCTTGTAATCCGGATACATCATGCGATTGGGGAACCCCTTTCTGCAAATTCGAATTCCCTCCAGTACGCCGTTACAAGTCAGCTGATTTAAGACCAAGGCAGCGTCGATCACTCCTAAATAAATCGCCCCAAAGGTATTGTCAAGATCTCTGTCATGACACGCTAAAGGCTAGTACTGTACTGCCACAATACCGTATTGGTGATACGTATGTGGTACGCATTTATATTTATTGTGCACACCTGATTTCTTTTCCTCGTTGGGAATAATGCAGCGGATGAAGTGCGGGTGAGTTTTGCCCAACATTCCCATCAGACTGCTCAGCGATTCCCTGTACAGCATGGACACAGTTTGGAATGAGCCGGATTTGCCCTTCTTCTTACCACCTCCTCCGCCTCCACCGCCTATGTACAGGGTGTATCAGAATAAATTCACCGGGTGTTTGTGCCTCTCATTCCTCAAAGGAGCATTCGATGTCGGTACGCTCTATTGTATTTTGTAGCTAAGGCTTCTAAAATTGAGCAGACAAAGTTTCAGCCCCGTAGCCATCGACCAAGGAAGTTATGAAGACTCAAACTTTCGGACACAGAAATTTACGTCTTTTTTCACTACGGGACAAAACCTGGATTAAGGACAAAGTTAGTACTCCACAGCTGAGTTTTTCAATTTTTCTTCATACTACCGCAGTAGATTTGGTTCTGCCGCATCCTGCATAGGATATTGAACATGTTTTGAAATTGTATTGGCTTTGGGATGGCAGAAAATGTTCTCCATTGTGGTAGAATAGTAGGCAAATCCTCGACTTCTGAGGTCAGCCATTTTGAGCTGGTTTGAGCAGCTTCCTGTTGGCCTAGAAAGTGGAAATTTTGCCTGCGCAAACGTTGAAGCCTTGACTACACATTGCAAAAGACCGCAGCGAAAAATGACGCTCCGTTGCAGAGTTATAAGCACAAACATCCGGTGAGTTTATTCTGATACACCCTATACATGGAAGAAGACAAAAATATGAGTAAATTTGAGCCACGGGGTAATTTGGGCGGCACCTTTCGCCACATCCTCCTGCGTCTGGTAATCAGCCCAGATTGCGCGCAACAACTCGTTCTCTTGAGTGGTTTTGAAAACGGCTACCACCGTGTCATTCAAGGGATCTTTGTTTTTCTCCAACCAGCCGATGGCGTTGTAGCGAACCTACAAAGCACAATATTTAGGCCGAAGGCGTGATAAAAAAGTAGATCAGTATGAGAAAATCATTGGTCATAGCTCTAAAATATACCAATAATTATGTATGCGCTAAATTAAAGCTTACAGTGCCAGCATAATGCACAAGAGCGAAGTGAGCTTCCGCCTGTTTGCCCTTTGGCGGCTTCGGCTTCTGAAAATTTGGATGTTTGCCGAGGTGTTGGTCATTCAACTTCTGCACCAGCGTCATGTCAGTTGCCTTCGGCACGATGCACTCTTCGTCAAGCATGGAGATTATGCCCAACGGCTACAACAGCAGATGCATACAGCGGTAGCGTACCACACACAAAGTACAGAAACCTAATGCAGAGAGACGTCTACTGATGAGGCTTTTAGGCTTAGGCTTAATCTTAGGCTAGACTTTTCCCATAGTTGTATTTGACCTCACACCTCACACACCTCACACCTCACACACACCAACCTCACACATGTGATGGATGATTTCAAACTTGACTCAAATTTAGCTTCCGCCCCAAAATTCAATGCATTCCATCTTCCCAACTTCCCACCTTTTCTATTAGCTCGATGCAAGCTTGAAGGTCCAAGCCGAAGTCGATAAATTCCCAGACGATGCCTTCCTTCTTGTACTCTTCTTGCTCCAGCACGAACATGTGATGATTGAAAAACTGCTGCAGTCGCTCGTTGACAAAATTGATCCACAGTTGCTCGAAACTGTTGAACTGAAACATCAAGTTACGGCTTCTCGTATATAAATGTAGCGAAGTACAAAATTGTACGTACATACTGTACGTCACAGTACATATGACGTTGTTGTGTTGTAGTTGTGCATCGTGCAAACAGTACTGTACGTCAAAGATTTCGAATCCCGCAATGTCCAGCACGCCGATGAAATATTCCCTCTTCAGGTCGTGAGCATCCAGAGTTTTGTTGCACCGTAGAATCAGCCAGGCAAACATGCGAGCGTACACCGCCTTGGACAAGGCACCAACGCCCCAACTGACCTGCAAATGACATCAAAGACAGTCAGTGCATACAGATACAGTTAAGATACAGATACAGATACTGTTCTGAGTTGTTTTTCTAGGCTTTTGCCCTGGTGCAAATAATGCACCTTCATTCACGGTTCTCCCGCAGTTCATAATGTTTGTATAGATGTACATACGCACTACGGTATGCCTTTTCTGCTGCGGCATGACAGGACATCGTTAGCTGATCAATTGGTCGGCTGGTGGTGACTGGTGAGGCCTGCCTAGCCCCTACATACCCTAGTACCTGTTCAAGATTCTGTCCTTTGTTGACCCATTCAGTGCCGACTTTTACGCGCGGCTTCACCAACGCCGTGAGAAATGCGTCGGACGGTACTCCATACAGTTTTGAAGCCAACTCTGCTTCTGCAAAAAGAAGGACACAAAACGATTAGGCTTACGCTATAGGCTTAAAGAGGCTTACCCTTAGGTTTAGGCTTAGGCTTACCCTTAGGCTTAGGCTTACCCTTTGGCTTAGGCTTACCTTTGGCTTAGGCTTAACCTATGGCTTAGGCTTAGGCTTACGCCTCGGCTTAGGCTTAGGCAGGCTTAGGCTAAGGCTTACCCACCTTCAGTGCCATCAGCTTCTGCTTGTTCCTCTCTGGGTCGCTGCTTGAATTTCATTTCACCCATGTGCATGATTGCGGCGCACAACTTGAATAGATTTTCCTTCTCCGCCGGCTCAAATCCCATGATATTGAAAGCTTCCTGTAAAACACATATACGACGCGACATTTTAAAGTCTTGAAACTACGCACTGTATTTCTTCACACTGCATAATTTACGTAGGAACATGCCAAGAAAGCCACAAAACAGGCTAGCACATAACGATTAATGATTAAATGATTACTGTACGTCCTTTGAAGTTCCTAAGCCTAAGCCTAAGCTTAAGCCTCATGATTAATGTTAATGATTAATGATAATTAATTAATGATTAATGATTAGTGCACCACATAACACGCATGAGACGGTGTTCAACGAACGTTCCACTATATATGTAACTGTACGTTGTACACATACGAACGTACATACACAACAGCGCAAACCCCACAGGCGATAAGAAACGAACACACACGATAAGAAGCCGGATGAGAGCTGTGATTCTTGATGAGAGAAACAAGCAAAAAGCTATAGTCTGGCCAATAGCAGTTGGCACTTGGACTCAAGGCGCGTTGCGTAAAATAGATTTATAAATGCGGATTTCTGTCCACGCTTCATGTACTCCTATTTAGCAGAAGTACGTGCAAACTACGCAACTCGCCTAGAGTCCAGGTGCCAACTGCTATTGGCCAGACTATAATGAAAAGCTTCAGGCAAAAGTGGCTCGTAAAGTTAAAAATTCACGTGTAACGCATCCAGCGATAAGAAGGTGCAACATCCTAGCATCAAGCATCACCGCATGCCTTACGTATGTAATGTACGTACATCGGTTAGACCCATTTCCTCTGCATCGTTAACGCCGTCTATCGTCAGTTCTGCTTGCGAAACTGAGCTGTAGTGCGTTATGTCTTTCTCCAAGCATAGTGTTTCTGAAATACTACCAAATTAGTATGACCACATACAGTATACTGTATCTTTTACCGCGTTAACTAAAGTTACTGTACACTATCCCCAGTCCTGGATGGCGATTGTGTACAATCATATCAACGGATGCCTTTACCGAGAGATTATCAGTGCATTGCGTTAATTTCGCTGGCATTCTGGACAGAACTTTCGCCTTTGCTAGCGCCCAAATTAGACTACTGTCTGTCTACGTAGTGTCAGGTGCAGCAGTACCAGCAACACGTACTGTTTCGTTTCATGCGTCGTGGGCGGGCTCGATCTCGATCTTTTGATAGCTTACGTCCGTATTACGCATTTCTTCAGCATCGTCAACGTCTGCTATGCTTATTTCAGCTTGCGAAATCAGTGTGTACTTTCGAATTTCGCGGTTCAGCGACAATTTTTCTGTAATTTTTTCTTTCAACAAAACGCTTCCATCTTTGTAGGTGTACAGTACATAATACAAGTACATACCAACCTACCGTACCGTACGTACAGCCCATGACTAAAACAAGAAGTGTACTGTATGTATCACCAAGAACCAAGAACCCATACTCCCTCAAAAGAGTATTCTACTAGACCATTCATTCTACCAGCGAAAGTATGGGATCTTGGTATCACCATATTTGTTCCTTTTTCTTACCTCTGAGACCTGGGATTTGGCCAGACATGATTTGGTAGAAAATGTGATAACAGCGCTCCCCTGGTGCCTGTTTGATTACTCGAGATTTTTCTAACAGATCTGGAAAAGGAAGGAGAACAATCATCGATCAATCCGTTCTGGGCCGGCTTACCCCATGATGATACCCTTGGTTCTTGCGCATAAGATAGGGTACTGTGGGGTAAACCCGGACACCTAAGCTTTTCTGAACTTGCCGCTTCGGCAAATGATGAACATGGGTACTGTAATGTTTCGTGTATTGCCCCCCCCCCCCCTCGAATAAGGCCCCCCCCCCCCCCCCCCTCGTATATAGCCCCCCTAATCGGTGCCTATCGTCATTTCTACTCGTATATAGCCCCATATCAGAGACTGCGAAAAACGACGAAAACGAAGGTTTTTACAGCTGAAAGCAGCGTTTTCGACGTGTTTCTAGCCATAGCAGTTGATGGCAAATCATTTGGGACAGTTTGAGATACATTTTGGTTTTTACCCCTCTTGACCATCCCTTCAAACATGGCCGATCATAGCCCAAAATGATAATTTTTGCGCAAGAATAGCTTGTTTTATACCACTTTAGCTTGAAAACATGCAAAATAAACCAGAAAAACGAGTTCAGGGGGTCAAAAAACCTTACTTTGGTCACTAATGCAAAATGCCCTTTTATATAGCCCCCTTTTGTATAGCCCCCTCTCGAATATAGCCCCCCCCCCCCTAATCGGGGCTTGCCGATCATATAGCCCCAGGGGGCTATACACGAAACATTACAGTAGTGTACATAGATGTGCAATACCAGGACTCCATTATAGAGAAGGACTGTGAATCTGTGAGCAAAAGCCGTGCACAAAGCTACGCTCGATAAGAGCCAAAAGCGTCACTACTAGAGGAAGTCACCCTGGCTGCGCTAAGGACTGTTGAGTGAGTCACACACATAAGCTTACCAATAAACGAAAGGAGGGTCTGTTAGGCTTACACATAAGCTTACCAATAAACGAAAGGAGGGTCTGTTAGGCTTACACATAAGCTTACCAATAAACGAAAGGAGGGTCTGTTAGGCTTACACATAAGCTTACCAATAAACGAAAGGAGGGTCTCTTCAACCATATTTGCCCTATTGATGAATAAGTATGCTCTCTGCATTGTGAGTAAATTTGTTTGCCACAAGGAAACTGAATTCTATTTTATTTTACCACTACGTGCTGTACAGTGACACAAAAAAAAACGAGATATATGAGCCATCAATCAAGGTTTTGTCACTTATTTGCTTTTTCTGACTCTTCTGAAGGTTTTGCCCTTCTTAAACTGTCACTTAAACTTATTCGCCTTTCTCTTTTTCAGGATCTTCACTATTGCAGCCAAATGATGCAGGGATCCAGCTGAAGTACTCCACTGCGTCTTTACTGCATCTGACAACTGATTCCATTCCCTCATATAACTATTGAAGTTGGCCTGAAAAAATTCACTGACCAAGTGCAAACTCTTCTGTCTTGTGTAGGCATAAATGTACCTGCAGAGACCCTGATAGTTGCTGCCCTTCATTTTTATGACAATGAACAGATAGAAGCCACCGATTTTATTCATCTTTTGAGTGGACATTTTTTGACAGAAACTTGAACCCAAACTTTGCTGCATATTATTGCTCACTTCATTTTCCTCATGGCAGGTTTTTGTACTCAGCTCATTTTCCTCGTGGCAACATGCTGTCCACAAATGATGTCATCAACTCACAAACATGTTTCTCAACTATTTGACTCTATATTGCATCATGTAGAACTTGACTCACTATTGTTTCCAGCTCATTTTCCTCCTGGCAGGTTTTTGTACTCAGCTTATTTTCCTCGTGACAACCTCCTATCCACAAATGACATCATCAATAGTGATGTCAACTGAAAATCTAAATGTGGTGCCCAATACTTTTGGATAAAAATTTTACTTTTCCACAAATGAAGTCATCAATAGTGATGTCAAGCTAAAAATCAACCATCATCAATAGTGATGTCAACTGAAAATCTAAATGTGGTGCCCAATACTTTTGGATAAAAATTTACTTTTCCACAAATGAAGTCATCAATAGTGATGTCAACTTCAAAATCAGCCATAACAGATACAGCATCACTTTTTTAGCAAAATAATTCTTTTTTCCTTATGTTTCTTCGATTTTTGATACAACAATTCCCCCATATTATCCACCACCACAACAATCGCTTTCTCTTGCATCTTTCGCTTTTCCTCCAACACCTCCCTTAGATCTGATACCATGATGATCATATTGTCATCTTCCTTTATTTTGCCATCCTCCTTTAATTTGTCATCTTCCTTTATTTTGCCATCCTCCTTTAATTTGTCATCTTCCTTTAATTTGCCCTCTTCCTTCAATTCCAAACTCTCAAAGTCCATGCTTTCACACTCCTTGCTTTCAAAGTCCTTGCTGCTCATGCTCATCAATACACCTGAGTGAACCTCAACCTATTATTGATCACCTCATTTTCCTCGTGGCAACCCATTTGCTCTCAGCTCAGTTCTGCTGCCCACAGATGATGTCATCAATAGTCAAATGATGTCATCAACTTGCAAACATGTTCAAACATGTTTCTCTGCCACGAGGAAAAAAATGAGTGTCTTTTGCATGCATTTTGTGCACTTTTTCCTGCCACGAGGAAAATGAAAAGGTATTATATAGTAACTCTGGTTGATTCCCTGTGTGAATCAGCCAACCCACGCTCTAATTTATTTCACCAGCAATCTTCATTGCTAAGATAAAAACAAAGCAAGTTCTATCTTTCAACATGGATCTTATTCGTGAAAGCTATGCGAGTTCTGAGGAGAGTTCATCTGATGATGACTCTCTGTATGAAAGTGAGGAGGAGGAGAGTCAAGTCATGGAGCTGAGGCTTCCTATCAAGGAGTACTATGAGCTATCTGAGCCTGAAACTCTCATTGACAACAAGACGTACAACATCAAGGGGCACGCATACACTCTTAAGTTCAAGAACCAAGACAAGATGGATGATGCAGAGGAGGTACTGACTGAGGTACTGGAGCAGGTGCTGGGGAAGGAGTTTGGTGAAGGAGATCCTGGGGATCTGGTGGGGGTAGAGATAAGTCACCCAGCCCTGCATAAGAACTACTGCATGCCCTTCCAAAAGCAGCACAATCTGACAGCTGAGAGGTTGATTTCCATCATCGAGATGCTCCAGCAATCTGCAGGAGAGCTGGACATCGACAGCAACCTGATCATCAAGTTTACTAGAGTGAAGGCGAGGAGGGGAGGGAGACCACAGGAAGATCGGTGGGACAAAAAGAAGTGGCTTAAGAGGCACTGTGGCCACGGAGGTGCTTTTATCCAGATCAGCAATCCTAATGACAACCTCTGTTTGGCCAGAGCAGTGGTTGTGGGAAGAGCAAGATTGCATAAAGATGAGAGTGAGGAGACGAAAACAGAGTGGAAGAGTATCACAACTAAAGAAAGAGGAAGAGGAATAAGGAACAGAGGGGAGACCTATCAGACCAGAAAAGCTAAAGAACTTATGAGGCAGGCAGGCCTTGCAGACCATCATGGCCCCTGCGGAGAGGAGGAGTTGAAGAAGATACAGGAAGTTTTGGAACCAACCTATCAGCTGAAGCTGTTTGACAGCTCAGTCATGAACTCTATCACTTTTGAGGGGAAAATCAAGTCTGACAAAGTCATCCATCTCTACTTGGACTGTGACGAGCATGGGGAGAATGGACATTATCTGGTGTGCACCAAGCCACACGTCATTTTCACAAAGCAGTACTGGTGTGACAAGTGTAACAAAGCCTACCATGATTCAAGAAAGCACAAGTGCATCATCAAGTGTGCTTGTTGCGGAGAAAGGGGAGATTGTAAGCTGGAGAGATGGATTCACTGTAACAACTGCAACAGATACTTCAAAAACTTGATCTGCTTTGACAACCATCTAGCAGTGGGACAAGTGAGAGGGAATAAGCGGCAGAGGACCCAGCAGTTCTCTGTCTGCCAGAAAGTGAGGAGGTGTGTGGACTGTGGGAGGAATCTGAAAGTGAAACATCCTGGAAAACTGGGGCCAGGCGCAGTACCTAAACACTACTGTGGACTGGTGAAGTGCAGAAAGTGTGGAGAATGGGACAAACTCGATGAGCATCAGTGCTTCATCACCAAGATCACCAATAAGAAGAGGAGGAGTGAGGAGGAGGAAGTGGAGGCTGAGGAGGAGGAGGAGGAGGAGACAGTGGTGGAGGAGGAGCAGAAAGTTCAGAAAAAGATCTTTTTTGACTTTGAGTGCAGTCAGGAGGAGGAGACTGGAGAGAACAGGGTGGGCCCCATCAACAAACATAAGCCCATCCTGTGCATCGCTGTGAGAATGTGTCTGGACTGTGAAGGGAGAGTGAGGCAGGGAGACTACACAGGCACTGAGTGCCCTTCCTGTGGCCAGAACTACTTTCAGTTCTGGGGTGAGAATTGCCAACAGGACTTCTGTTCCTGGCTTTTCTCTGAGGAGAACCAAAACTCTATCGTCATCGCCCATAATGCAAAGGGCTATGATTCTCAGTTCCTCATCCAACATCTGATCAACAAGACTGATTACATACCAAAGGTCATTCTCCGAGGAACTGAGATCATGATGATTCAGGTGTCGAAGATCAAGGTCATTGACAGCCTACTCTTTTTGCCTATGGCTCTGGCAGCCTTTCCAAAAGCGTTTGAAGAGAGGGAGTTGAAGAAGGGGTACTTCCCCTTTAAGTTCATCACTGAGGAGAACTTTGACTATGTGGGCATCTGGCCAGATGCCTGGTTCTATGACCCCGGTAACATGATGCGAGAGAAGAGAGAGGAATTCTACAGGTGGTATCTGCAGCAGAGGGACAAAGTTTTCAACTTCAAGGAGGAGATTATCAGTTACTGCAAGAGCGATGTGGACATACTTATGAAATGCTGCCTCAAATTCCAAGAATTTTTCCACTCTGTCACTGGCGTCAAGCCATTTGATGTTGCTGTTACCATCGCTGGGGCATGCATGCACGTCTTCAGGAGGAACTTTATGCAAGAGAACACCATCGGAATAATACCACCTCAGGGCTACAAACCCAACCAGAATCAGAGCAACAAGGCATTGAGATGGATGAAGTGGGTGAGTCAGAAAGAGAACATCAGAATCCAACATGCGCAGAACGGAGGAGAGGTGACAGTGAAGGGGTATCAGGTGGATGGTTACTGTGAGGTGACGAAAACAGTGTACGAATTCCACGGTTGCATTTGGCATGGCTGTAACATCTGCTACCAGAACAGAGAGACTAAAGTACCCAATAAGAACATCAGCTTGGATGAAGCCTACAAAAAGACTCTTGATAAGACTCAGGAATTGGAGAAGGCAGGATTCAAAGTAGTGGAGATATGGGAGCATGAATATGAGCAGCAACAGAAGACTGATGGGGAGAAGAGGCGGGTTGGGAAGAACACATCCAACAGAGACCCAACGAACCCAAGAGGAGGGGCGGGAGGAGGGAGAAAAAACGCGAGCAACGAAGAAGAAAAATAAGAAAGGGGAGAAGATTTCATACATGGATGTGAACAGCTTGTACCCCTGGGGACTCAAGTACACCAAGTACCCGGTGGGCCATCCCACCATCATAACAGAAAACTTCCAACCAGTCACAAAGAACAACAATCCCTATTTTGGCATCATGAGCATCAAAATACTGCCACCACAACAGTTGAGACACCCAGTTTTGCAAGTGAAGATCGATGGCAAGCAGTTCCCCACCCTCTGTTTTGCCTGTGCCAAGGAGAAGAGACAAGGACAGTGCGACCATACTGAGGAGGAGAGATGTTTGGAGGGTGCTTGGGTGACACCGGAGATAGATAAAGCACTGGAGAGAGGTTACACCATCAAGAACATTTATGAGATTTGGCACTATGAGGAGACTGCACAGTATGATGGGACAGATGAGAACACTGGACTGTTCACTCGCTACGTGAACTGCTTTTACAAGATGAAAACTGAGGCATCTGGATGGCCTGTGTGGGTGAAGACAGAGGAGGACAAGGAAAGATTTATAAGGATGTGTGAGGAGAAAGAGGGCATCAAACTGGAGAAGGAGAACATCAAGAAAAACCCATCCTTAAGATCTATTGCCAAACTTATGCTGAACAGCTTCTGGGGGAAATTTTGTCAGAGGACGGACATGACTAAAGAGGAGTTTGTGAACAGTCCAGCAGCATTTACCAACCTAGCCCACGATGAAACGAATGAGATAGTCAGCATACAGGAGATCAATGAGAGAGTTTTGCTGGTGGGATACAAGAAAGTGAAGGAGTATGAAGAGACCACTCAGTACACGAACCCTGTCATCGGTGCCTTTACAACGGCTAACTGTCGCTTGAAACTGCTGGGGGTTTTGGAGCAGTTGGATGACAGGGTTATCTACTTTGACACAGACTCGGTTATTTACATCACTCGACCTGGAGACACCTACCATCCGGAGGAAGGAACATTCTTGGGGCAGTGGACTAATGAGTTGGAAGAGTTTGGGGAAGGGGCTTACATCAAGGAAACAGTGTGCGGGGGGCCTAAGAACTATGCCTACAAAGTGATCTGTCCCAACAAGAAGGAAATCACCAAGGTGAAAGTGAGGGGATTTACTCTGAACTATCAAGCTGCAAGCAAACTGAACATGACGAACATGAGACTGAAGGTGGAGAACTTTGTGAAACGACTATACAGTGAGGAGGAGTTGGAAGAGGATGTGACTCTGGTGGTGCAGCCCCAGATTCGCAGGAACAAGAGGAGAGATGTGGTCACCCTGGACAACATGAAGATGTACAAAATAGTTTATGATAAGAGATGGGTGCAACCTGACTTTACCACTTTGCCTTATGGCTATTGTAAATAAGTGTGTACAAATAAATCATTCATTCATTGGGCAACAACACTGCACATCATGCAACATATCAGGGTCAAGCACTTGAGTTGTCAAATTGAATTTCTTCTGGATCCACTTGTTCACTTCTTTGTCATTCTTGTCCAAATCTGAGCCAAATGGTTGGACTATTTGCTCCATACTCTTTCCCCTGACTTTGTGATAAAGGTACCAGATGCAATATTGGCCACAAGTGGAGCTGCCAAAAGCTTGAAGACGTTTGGGGGCAGCCCCCCAGCCCATACAGTTTTGATCAATGTAGTCATTGATCAACTGCTTTTCTGGTCTTCTCCCATAAGAGTCAAAAAATTCTCCATACTTATCTGGATTGATGTGTATGGCAATCCAATGACTGCCAGGTTTGTGTGACTCATCCAAGTTGACAATAAGACAGTGGGGATAACCAGTTGGTTTTGACATTTTATTCAAAGCAAAAACACCAGCACATTGTTGGGCAAGTAGTGGATCTTCTCTAATACACTTTTCCAATTGCAGAGTATTCATTATGGGGTGTAGTCAAAGTACACATTTCTGAATCTATCAATGGTAACCAAATTATCAAACTCTGCCATCACAATCATCTTCACTGCAGCTGGAATCGCATTTTGGAATCTCATTCTGACAGTTGTGGTGCCCTGCCTCACCAATTCCCAGTGACTGCTGTCACCAGCAGAATCAGGAGACAAGTCAAAGGCAAAGAGACAGCAGCCATTCTTGAATTCTGCCATACTGATGTCACAGGTTTTTCTAGTGCCCAGGGTCTCTCTGAGATAAGCATAGGGGCGCAAAAAGAGTTTGGAGTTGAAATTCACTTCAATAGGGTGAGCAGGGTAAAGGCGGCCTCCAGCCTCCACTTGAATTGTATTGCAGTTGAAATTCTGGAAATTGAATGGGGACTTTGTCCAGCTTCCATGAAAGGCATCACTGGAAACCAGGCCAACAATCATTCGTCTGGGGATTTGTCCAGAGAATATGGTGCTCAAAGGGGTGTCTTGTCTTCCTTGTTCCAGGTGAATAGTTTTGATTTGGACTCTTCTGATAGGGTACTTGGCTGTTGTATGCTGAAGGGTGGCCTCCAGGGCCAAGGAGACAGCTTCAATGGGATCCACCTTCAGCACCAACCACTTGATACCATGGACTTTAATTTTGAAAGCAGCATTGTTTGCATGACTCATCAGGGCAAAGATGTCTTCATTTCTGTGCAACTCCAAATGCACATTGATCTGGTTGATGATGTACTTTTCTTGAAAGCACAAATCTGCATGAAGTGGAGCAATCAGTTCCACTTTCCTTGACTGCTTGAAAGTATTGCATCTTTCTGTGAATCCAGTATTATCTGGATCGTCATGATCTCCTTCATCTTTTCGCCATCCTTCCATTGCCATAAAGGTCTGTTTCATCTCCTTATCATTGTTGAGTAGGGATTCCAAATAGGCTCGATAAGCATATGTGTCTCCGCTGTCATAGGCTAGCTTGCTGTTTAGGAAAAGTTTGACTTGCTTGAAAAATGTCTTTCCAATCAAATTGATGGGTCCCACTTTCTCATTGGGATGACCATCTCCAGGGGCTGCAGCATTAGGGTCCCACTGCAGAGCAGCATTTGTGGACTTTACAATAGACAGTTGTAGAATAATATAGTTGCGAGACAGATCCAGAAAATGAGGATCTGCAGGAATGTGGAATTCATAAGGTCCAGAGTCTGTGACTGTATTGCAGGGGTTCAACTCTAGCCAATAACCTCTTTTTATTACAACTTGAGTAGATGGAACAGTAAACAAATCAAGTTCAGATTTTGTAGATTGTGCAGAATGGGAGTCAAGCAATTGCTCCATTATTCATAATATAAACCTAGCTGATCAATCTTTTTGGCTTTCTTGGGCTTCTTTCTGGTCTTAGCAATGGTTCCAGATACTGCTCGAGCAGTGCTCCTTGTTCCAAACCCCCTTCCTTTCTGATTTCTTTTCTTCCTTGGTTTCTTATCAAGTTTTTGCATTCCTTTTCTCAAGAGTTTTGCAGCACTAGCCCGGCCATGTTCCTGCAGAGCTTCACCAACATCTTTGCCTTCAAGTGCATCTGCAGCCACATGTATGCCAGATCGAAGTGCTTCTTTTCCAATGCTTTTACCAACACGTTTTGCCACAGGGAGTATTGAACGAATAAGTCCACTGAATAAACTTCCAATACCAGAACCACGTTGATAAGGTACACCAACAAATCCATCTAATCCATGTCCATACTGTACAGCTTGCAGTTTGTAAAAGTTTTCAAAGACCTTTTGGTCTGGGGGAATATACTGGACTCTCATATTTTTCGGAAATGAAGCTTCACAATAACAATGCCAAAGTTGAATTTCACTGGTTGATTCGTATCTGTCTTGATTGCAATTTCCACTGAATCAAAACTGTTCACTCTTAACTTGAGGTAGTGGGGGAGTAGGAAAATCTTGTCAATGGTGTCACCATGTTTTCCCTCAACAGTGACTGTTCGTAGCAATGGCACAAGAGAGTTGCCCACTACTTGAGGTTTGACAAGATCTGAGTAGACAAATATGGTGTTGAAGCCTGCAGTCAGGTCAGGTGGATACTTTGCAACTGTCACACTTTCTCTGACTTCTCCTTGCTCTGCTGACAATCCCAACATATAGCGCAATGGCTGGGGAAAGTAGACACGATTGATATTGTCATGCTTCAAAACATGGACTCTTCTTGTCCACTGATTGAACTTGAGCTTCAACTGTAGCTCCTTTTTGTTTTCCTTTGAATATGCTTTGATGATGTAGGAAATTGAAGTGGGATCAAGAGAGTTGAATTCTGTTTGCTCAGTTGGTTTCAAGTTGTCCCAGTTTGCCAGACTTTCATTCATTGCAAAGATTAGTCCATCAATTGAATCATATGCTCCTGGAGGTACAGTGAACTTGAGCATGGTATTTTTAGCTTTGACTTCAATCAGAAAGGAGTTTTCAGATAAGTTGAAGGCTGTCTTTGCAGTGCCAACATTGTCCCATGAGTTTGGATACTGAATTTCCACAAGTCCAACTTCCCAATCTTCTCCACTTAGTTCAACAGGGTTTGGTAGCTTTACTCGATAACTTGATGTGGTGTTTTCAGAGAAATCACCAGTATTACTTGGAAGTGTCACATAGAAATTATCCATCTTGCTTTTGATGCAAATTAGGAGAAGGTAATAAATAGCCCAGGCATGATGTTAGCAATATCATCCAGAGTTTCTCAGTTGCACCCAGTGTTATATTCACCAATGATGTGAGCACAACAATGTATATCAGAACAACTTGACAGAAAAAGACAACTTCTGTTTTAGGAAACTTTTTGCCTAGTAACATCCAATGTCTTGAAGACCCAGATGATGCTTCACCATTCTCCATTATTTATGTTTTACTGGTCTGCTGCTGGTCTAGCAATAGCTTTCACAAGTTCTTGAGCATAGTATATTCCTTCAATTTCTTCACCATACAAGTCTTTAATCCTGTACACTGGAGGATCTCTTGGAATGCAATGGGTAACTTCAAATATTTCTTCAGTAAAGTTTGGCAAATAACCCTTTTCAAACACATGTTTCTCTTTGCTGATTCTGACTCGATCTCCAACTTGAAACTTGAACTTTCTCTTCTTTTCTGTTTTTCCATTCAGCCTCTCTCTGATTTCTGCCTCATTAGCCAAGGACACATCAACTGGTCTGCAACCAATAGGTGTGCTGTAGGAATGGTTTATTGAGTTGATGATGGTTTGTAGAATGTTAATGTAGCGAAAGGTCCTTTTCTGAGTAAAGTATTTCCATAATCGAGTCTTCAAAGTTCTGTTGAATCTTTCTACTTGAGCACACTTCACATCGGGAGACATTGTCAAATGGTGTTGAATGTCTTTCTTATCAAGCATCTTCCTGAATTCTCCAGAAAATTCCTTGCCTCTGTCTGTCAGTAGAACCCAAGGTTTCCTGCCACCCTTCAGAATTTTGAGAAAGGCATCCCTGCATGTTTCAGCTTTCTTGTCCTTGATTGGCTCTCCCCAGGCAAATTTGCTGAGTCCATCAATACAAGTTAGAATATATTTGTATCCTTCATTGTATTTTCTCAATTTTTGCATGTCACAGAGATCAGCTTCCCATCTGGTGTCAATTCCAATGTGAATGAACTTGTTTCTCTTGAACTTGTGGCGAATAGGTTTATGCAGAGTGTATGTGTACTGTTTGTGAAGATAGTCTTCAACATCTTTTTGTCTGATGGATGGGTCAAGTTTCTTAGCCTCTCTCAGTAATGCATTGCTGCCAGCATAGCATGCTGGACTTGTCACATTGTAGTACAAAGAGTCCAAAAGTTTTTCCATTTTTTATTCAACACAACAATACAGAGCACTCATATTAGTAAAGACTTTCCCATTTGAAACCATAACCTTTTTGTTTTCTTTTGGGTTTTTGTTTTTCCAATAGTTCATCAATAAGTCTTCTTGGTTTCTGTCTTATTCGTTTCAATTTTATTTCTCTGCCTTTGGGGCTGGTACTTGGCTGATCATCATCAATATCTTCATCAGCTGTAGAGTAATCATCATCATCATCATGATGTTGTGTTGCTCTTGCTCCTATTGTTTGCAACAACAAATCCCTTCTCTTTGGATTGCCAATTGCATCAACTGGTACATGTGCTTCAACTAGTGCCTCTGCCAATTCTTGGTGTCCAATTGGTGGTGCATGTCTCTGGTTGCTTCTGCTACTGAAATCTCCAATCAAGCTGTAAATATTCGAGTTTGGCACAGGTTGATTCTTATAGATCAGCTCCTTCTTTTCATTCCAGGAAATATTGGGATTCTGTTTGATGTGTTTGATTAGAGCTGCTGCAAATTTCTTGCTCGCCTCTGGAACCAACCCAAGAAGTTCCTCATCAGGGACAGCAACTTTTTTTATATCTTGCACAGCTGACTTGGTCACTTCTACAGGGATGGGAGTTTTCCCCATATTTTCTTGCATTGTGCCATATCGATGCAATGTCTTGTAATATTTGTAGAGCTTTTCCTGGTCAGATATGGTGGTCCCAACACAAAATACTTTTTTGCATCAATAGGGGGGATAGGAGGGGGGCACGGAATGCTGTAGATTAGTTGCATAGTCAACGGGTACTAATGCCATCTTTCGGACCATATTTATTTAGGAAGCAGAACACTAATCAATCCAGTAAGAATCGGTGCTAGCAATGCTGGCAAGAAGCCTCCCTTCTGCACTAGAATTTCTCTCTTCTCTTCTTGACTGATGTTTTCTT
>JASAMW010001545.1:0-19303 GCA_030247985.1 Epsilonema sp. ZAB3_2
AGAGCACGTGCCCGACCCACTACAGTATGGTATTATGCACGCACTCATGCACGAGGATTCATAACAGGTCAGCAAAACTGGTCAGGCGGCTGTGTCGTCGACAAACTCAGCCACTCCGTGCTATAATAATAGTCCAATATACTTTTCAGCCCAGACAGAACGGCCCGGAGCTCTGTACATGAGCAGCATAGCCTGTGGGCAGTACATAGCCAGCCAGTATGGACGATATGCGGTAATGCGATTGGGTTGGTCGATAGCGACTCCGCGGTATTTAATTAGTGAAACTTTGGATCGATGCCTGCGGGATAGCCGACCGTGTTCAATCATCTGGGAGCGGAAAAGGAGCGAGTGAAAAGAAAAATTGACAGCAAATGACGTCGACTACCCCGCAGGCACCGATCCAAACTTTCACTAAATACCGCGGGGTCGCTATCGACCAACCCCGTCGCGTTACCGCACATCGTACATAGACAGTGCATACCCCAAGGGCGAGTGTGTTCTGGGCTGTTGCGGCAGGAGGGGTGAAGATGGGGACGCCAGTGGTGCGTGTCCCTGCAGCTGGTGCTGACTGGGCGTGGTGAGATCTGTGGCAGCAGTGCTTTGGCTCTGCGACGTGGAGAGATGGCGCGTCAGATCCTCCTCCTGCTGCTGCAGCTTGTGCAGCTGCTCCGTCAGTTGCTCGTACTCCTAGAAAAGAAACAAACAACATACAACACCATAAAGCGACATGACATGGTACGGAAATCGGTTCATTCACTGAAAGAACTCGGAGATTCCCGAAGTAAGGTGGTTTCATGTCTTTCCACGCCAATCTGTCTTCCACGACTTCGAAATCTCCGCATTCTTTCAGCAAACCGTCTAAATATTGCATTTTGTGTTAGCACAAACTGCTCATTTTCTTGGCACTGCAGAAACGGTAAGGTATCGTCCCTGTTTCCAACTGTCTGCTACGTATTTACTGGTACCTCCCCCCCTTAATGTTCAAAAAATGAGTGCATCGTCAATCACCCAGCACATGTGGAGCATGTAAAAGTAGGACATATTTTCAATTTCCTGAGTTTTGCTGAGCGATTCATAGCACGCCATTGCTAATGATTGCTGTGTAGTGTAGTACATACGTACGCAAGCATCACGTATAGCTACAGAAGCAGACGACGTAGCTGGAGAGAACGGGCGCCACGCTGTCTCGAAGAAAGAGCTCGCCCTGCATGTCAAAAACTGGCACAAAGACAGTCCCGGCTGCCTTTTCCGCCACTCATTCGCTAATGCCATGCAGCCACGGAATTCTAATCAAAAGCTTACAAGCCTGCAATAATGAGTATCGTAGCACACCCGCCGCAGGTGTAGCCATTAGCAGCTACCACTCAGCAGCATCTCATCGCATGAGCAGAGCGGAGCCTCGAACCCTCCGTCCCTCCACCCTCCCCAGATCGCCCTTTGCTGCTTTGGCGCGGCATTTCCTTCCATGCTCGCTGCTGCATGACCTGCCTGTACACGATCCCAGATACCCAGAGAAACCTCACCACGTCGACTCAGTTGCAAACAACAAGCAAATGAGCCATGCACAGCAGAACGAGGCACATCACGCAGCAAGGCGCCCGTGCAATCACATACAAACTGCAAATCCTACCATCGTGCCAAGCCACTGCAAGCCTCCAACTGTCTGGGGCGGCTGAAAGTAGCCAATTAAAAGGTGGTGGAAGTGATGGCGCTACCGATTAACAAAATTACTGCAGCGCGCACTGATAGGCAGGAGCAAAGAGACGAAAAGCTTGACGTCAAAGAGAAAGCAAGCAACGGGCCCTGCTTGCTTATACTGAGTGGGCAACTAACTAGGCAATAAAGCAGAACTGCAAAGTGCAAAAGGGCGGCGGCCTCTCTCTTTCTTTCTGCACCCAGATTTCTTATTGAACTATGAACAATTCGTGTTATCGTGTAGCCTCGTCTAGGGCTTGTATCGGAAGTAAGGTGTACGTATGTATGTGTGGCATGCTGCAGTCAACATAGAGGTATGCATGATCAGTACACCGACCCTCAAGCTCGAGCTCGCGTTTTAGCCTCGCTTTCTTGGCCTATCATGTAAGCATGCTTTCGTTCTAGGACAGGTAATCAAGGAGCATCAATAAGAGATAACATGAACCTCGTCATTAGTATACTGAAGGTAGACGTTATCCGTTGATTCTAAGAACAGATTATGTTTTCGATTATTAGTCGCTTCGTCTCACAACTTGAAGCCATGGCTGTACATCAAAGTCCGCCTAGCACGGAAAGGAAATCATAAAAATGCTTCTCTTTTGCTTGTCTCACTCGCCGCGACTTCAAATAAATTATCCGATCATCACCCAAATCAACATATAAACGTGAAAAGCATATCAATATAGCCGCAAGCAGGCAGATGCACTGCCGAAAGGGCAGACTGTATTCATAATAGAAATCGTCCCCTAATTAACACGGCGAGAACGAGAAGGGAAGCCCCTAATTATGATCGATAAAAGCACGAGAGGTTTGAGGTGTGTTCAGCGACACTTACTCCACAGCATGAGGTTAGCAATCTGAGGAGGCGTCGCAAGTTGAACTCCAAACTCATCCAGGGCTCTCCAGCGGTCGTCGCCACTTAACCACCGACCGACGTATCCAATCAGCAAACTTTGATAAAAAGTTGGCAACAAGTCTGGTTATGTTGCGCTCGAAGTGACGACGATGATATGATAGGCTAATTAGTTGGTGAGCTTCAACGAAACTTCAGTAGGCTGTCAGTCAATTCACATGTGGTCTGTAAACTAACTGGTTGATCGAACGAACTGAAAAGTCGCACGCACGCATGTGGACAAGAGTGCACCAAGACTACAATATACTAGGGCCGAAAGTGTCATATCATACGCCCTCTTCAAAAGGCAAACACGTACCCATCCTCAATCAGAATAAAAGCCCCCCGTGGCCATGAGCACTGACGCAAAGCACACGGCCACCCTTGCTACTGTAGTGGCTCTAGCGCTCCCTCCAGTCCTATCAGCTGAGACAAGCAATACAACAATTAGGCCTATAACATTTGCAATTATCAACATTCCAAGTAGGCCTATTGTACGTACATAGCGCAGGTGAACTCTTTCTCTGCATAAGGGTGGAATGATAAAAACAGGAGCAGGCTAATTGATGAAAAGCGAAAAGAGCGTCGATACATACACTTGTACGCAAGCCTTTCCACCTACCCCGCCCTACTGTCATCAACTTCAATACTGACGGTAAAATCCTAGGGGAAGACAAAGACCGCAAAAACCACGAACGAAAGTTTATAGACTCTTGCTGACATGACGGCCATAAGATAAGGAGCCCCAAAAGCTACGTAAGTCTTGCAAGCTTTGGTGGACATGGGGAGAATGGGCACGGCGCCATTTACAGGAGCGCAGTAGTCCTGTAGAGCGTAATGCGCAACTATGACAACAACAAACCTCAAAACTCATCTACGTTTGGCATAAAGGGAGGAACGCCAATCACTCACACCCACCAGTTTGCTGATCAAAAATATGCTATAATTAATTATAAAGCATCACATATCATAGTTAGCTAAGCACAGCAGTATGTGTGAATTGAAAACAGACATACAAAGAAGCAAATGACACAACTTTGTGAAATATAGGAAAGAAACACAGAAGGATGCATGATAAGATGAAGTGAGCTTCACGGAAAGGAAGTAAAACCCTTGAGGGCTGCTAGCACCAAAAAACTTCGTACAGAAAGTAAAGGAAGCAGCATCTACATTAGACCAAAACAGAGGCATAAGAAAAAGCAGACACTTTTATCTTCGTTCGTAGCTTCGAGCTAATAAGAAGAACGAGGGTAGTATAGAGCATGATGCAAGAGCCAGGAAACTGAACGTAGTACCGTCAAGCCTCATTCTCACTCAGTCCACAGAGTTTCTACAAATGAAGAGAAAAGGTCGAAAAACAAGTAATAGATCATGATAAGAAAGGCAGACGGTGTACCCACAAAGCCCCATGTCAGGTCCCTGTAGGTAGGTGGTTCAGGCGGTGCATGTACATTCAATACGGGAAATTTGTGTGCATGCAGCGCCTGAAAAAGGTATGTAGCTGTATTTAGCGAAATGCTAACCGCAGGTAGGTTTATTTCGTACTAGCCAAAAGCAACTTCGTGCAACTTTTGCAGGCGCGATGAACACAGGTGTGGGTAATTGCGGGAACGGGAATCGAAGCAGTTGAGCAAAACTTATTGACAAGTTCAAGCACTGAGCCCTCAAGCTTAGTTTATACTAAGTTTGTCAGTGTTCCTATATTGCTGTGCATATATGGGCAATTCTAGCAGTACGTGTTTCGATGCCAAACATAAATCAATGCATGTCCCATCATTATTATGCAAATTTTATTCGCAATTTTTGGTAAAATTTGTGGGTGCTCATGGGTGGTATTTTTTGAAGAAATGAAAGTGGTAAACTCACTTTGCCACTGAAAAATTGGCTAAAAACTGAGTATCATCTATATGGCAGATTGACTAAGCCAAAATCAAAATATGCAATTTCTTTTGGTTATCTAAGCTTACCACTTTCAAATTCACCAATTTGTATGGTTTGCCAGTACCAAAATGACTCTTTACCACTTGTATAATCAAAAAATTTAACTAGCAACAACATTTTGGATGTGGTAAACTTAGATAACCAAAAGAAATTGCATATTTTGATTTTGGCTTAGTCAATCTGCCACATAGATGATACTCAGTTTTTAGTCAATTTTTCAGTGGCAAAGTGAGTTTACCACTTTCATTTCTTCAAAAAATACCACCCATGAGCACCCAAAAATTTTAACCAAAAATTGCGAATAAAATTTGCATAATACAAATGATGGGACATGCATTGATTTATGTTTGGCATCGAAACACGTACTGCTAGAATTGCCCATATATGCACAGCAATATAGGAACACTGACAAACTTAGTATAAACTAAGCTTGAGGGCTCAGTGCTTGAACTTGTCAATAAGTTTTGCTCAACTGCTTCGATTCCCGTTCCCGCAATTACCCACACCTGTGTTCATCGCGCCTGCAAAAGTTGCACGAAGTTGCTTTTGGCTAGTATGAAATAAACCTATCTGCGGTTAGCATTTCGCTAAATACAGCTACATACCTTTTTCAGGCGCTGCATGCACACAAATTTCCCGTATTGAATGTACATGCACCGCCTGAACCACCTACCTACAGGGACCTGACATGGGGCATTCATGGTACGTATACCATCCGATACCGTACATGATATTAGAAAAGAATGCGCACTATTTTGCTGAACTGCGTCCAATTCCAGGCAAAATAGTAGCCGAAATACGTAACAGGAAAGTGAAAACAGAAACAGAAGCGAAGGAAGAATCATACGCACACAAAAGCTGCAGAGGAGAGCCGATGACGCGAGGAAAAGCAAGCAAACCATACATACAGTACCATATCAGGCCTCCTTCATCCCAAAACACCATGTGTAGCAAGCGCCTATGTAGGTACATACAGCCCACAGCCAGCAGAGTGCGTGTGGTGTGTCCTGTTGCTTGCCTCGCTCTACTACGGTGAAATGTGAGGGTTTTGAGCCTCTGATGAAAAGCAGAGGAGAGCTCGCTCACGCTTGATAATTGTCTCAAGCTCTCGCGCACAACAATGAGTACAGCATGTAGCGGTATTGGGGGAGAGAGGAGAGGAGCTACAGTATTGCATGTATGTATGCATAAGCTGGAGGAGCTGACTGAAATCCATCAGGCCATAAAAAACCACTCGAGATAGTATTATTCAATACTATGTGTACGGCTGGCGTCACACGTGCGTGGTTCCAAAAGCTTTATTGCGCCTACTGATATGCCGTGAACAGTGCTTTTTGTTTCTGTAATCATAGCTATATATATATAGCGGTATCACTTGGTACTATCCCCAGCTCCTCCTAAGCCCCCTTCATATTCTTTGCGTTAGTTGGCAAAACAAAAGTGATTCGAACCTTCACAGGGCACGAGTCACTGTAGTTACGAAAGCAGCTTGCTTTGTCAGCATGCCAGGAAGAAAAAACTCGAGCCCAGGTGTGCACTGACGCACACGCATAGCAGGCTTCCATCACAATCAAACTATTCATGATTAGACACAAGGGCATGCTGCTGCGCCGATACCGTGAATAGCAATGCTGCAGGGAAGCCTTTGGGGTATAAGCCAAGCCATGAAGGACACACTCAGCCTCAGAGCATGCATGCAACCGGTGAGCACGTAGGCTTATTTTGCAATACTCAAGCAGCGTGCATGCACCGTGCGTTGCCTCCTCAAGGTACGTACAGTGATAGTGATTCAATAGATTTCGTCGTGACACCTTTGCCTATGTCGAAAACGTAGCATGTCAAAAAATGCTCAAGTAATCTTTGTGTTTTTTGAATTTTTAGCATGTTCCTTGCTTGCCTTACTCCTTAGCAGTGCGGGTGAATACACTATCGTGAGAGGTCAATAGACCTTCTTCTGGACCAAAACTGAACTGAGCGTTTTTTTATGTAATGGTATGTTCACAAAGCCGGCGTACACCGAGCGCAGCATACGGACTCTTGGAAAGTAAGGACAGCGAACGCACCGGAACGCTCGTCGGAAAATAAATTTGGTATAAGCTGCGCTTGGCGTACTTACTGTACGTCTATGTGAACATACCCACAACTCCAGTACAAAGCCTGATGCCGTATTCAAATAAGCGATGTACGTGACGTACGTCTGAAAAGGTCGCCCATGACTCTCCACTCACACCCTTGCGGTGAGGCCAAATCGCTTTCGGTCGCTTATTTGAACGCGGCATTAGAGAAAGGGCTGAGGGTGTTTTTTGCATACCTTGACGAAGAGCGTTTCAGGTCTTCGGTCGCCTCCGAAGCGATCAGTAAGGTCATACAGGCATTTCTTCGTATTCGCAATCAAAATTCGCGTTTCCTTCACCTGTAGAAATGAGCGACAAACAATTGACTCATTCGAGTTTCACAATCGGTCCCATCAAGATGCTCAGGCGCAATTTGTGTTCCATTAAACCTTGTCCCGAAGCGAACGAAGACGCGAAACGTATTACGGTACGTTACGTACCTTAGTGAAAACGAAGACGACCGCGCGTCGTCGTAACGTTCGCTTCGGGACCAGGTTTAACGGAACACAAATTGCGCCTGAGCATCTTGATGGGACCAACGTGGATCACTCAACCGATACTGAGACTGACCACCTTCGCCTGCTATACCATGCCAGTTTTGCTGTGACGCAGCGCAGGGCCGGCGCTGTGGTATAGTCATATTCTCGGATTATCATTCCTGCTGTTACAACATTTGTTTTGATGAAAGGTACTGCGGGGTACAACCGGCCATGGGGAATACCCGACCACCAAAGCTCCTTTGAACTTGCTGTTTCAGCAAATAATGGACCATATAGCTCATTTGAAACAGGAGAGTTCAAGGAATCGATTGATATAATATATTTGTCTCAATCCAATCGGTCCATTGGTTGCTGAGATACGTAACAACTCTGAAACATTGGTGACCGGCTTTTCTATGACCGGGTTTACCCCAGAGTACCCTACATGGCCAAGAATACTATGCATCCAAAGAGTACAAGACCGTCGCAACGGCGGCCCTGCGACACATGCAAAACTGCCGCGCGGTGCCGCAGGTTAAGGTCGGTATCGGTTAACGCATACCGCACCGGTCCGTCATTGTTGTCAACAAGTTAGCTGAACTGTTGTCGGTTGGTTGACAACGAACATTTGGAAATTGTCACTTTGTTGTCATTTCCGCAACAAGGTTACCAAAAGCGACAACAAACGCGACAAGTTCAGCTATGCTAGTTGTTGACAACAATGACGGACCAGTGCGGTATGCGTTAACGCATACTGCCATTACTGCCACAATTACTACATACGCACCGGTGCGCACCAGAAAACCGACACATACATGAAATAAGATGCGTACTGGTGCGCACCTAATATAGGAGTCGAGTGTTCGACGTTTTCTTGTGCGCACCGGTGCGTATAAACATAAAGTAGCAGTTGCAGTTCTGACATTGATATTCAGTACGGGGTTAAAAAATTTAAGAAGCAAACTTATTCAAACTTGTCGCAAGAAACAAAATAACGCAACTGCTTCTATTCACCATCAAAAAGTTGAAGCAACACGACAGGGCACGCATAGGGCCCATTCAAATCGGAGACATGCGCCGGACGCACGCTCAACGTGTCACAGCTCGGTGCAATGCAAAAAGCATGGACAACTATGGCTATGCCGGGCGTACATAGAGCGAGCGTCAGGCGCATTTACTTCCTATGTGAACGGGCCATACCCATGTATGTACATACACGCAACCTGTCGTACGAATAGGGCTAAAAATAGCATGTAAGGAACGTAAAATTCCGAATATAGGTACCTACGGTAAATATAGGTACCTTTTCCTCCTGATTTTGACGAGATTCTTCAACATGCAAAGGAACAGCAAGAGGATTGGACATAAACTCCTGGGTCATTAGAGAAACTGTCGATGCTGCCATCCCATCATTCTCGTGTATTGATTGACCCGCTCTTCTCTACAAATTCACCGCTTCCGTCAAACAGCCAAGAGTCGGTCAATGAGAAATAGTCTTGTTTACTCTAATGAGTCACGAGACAACCTACCTGATCCCTTTCTCGTTTCCTTTTCCTTCTTCTTTTCTTTCTTTTTCTTGCAATGGCACGTACCCGTAGATCGCGCGCTGTCCGCTTCGCTTCACGCACTTGAAAGCAAGCGAGGCGGCGGCAGGCGCGCCAAGTTCTAGGGGTACGTGGCTTTTGTTTTTGTTTCGTTTTCGTTTTTTGTTTTCATGTATTCCCAAAACGATTTGCTTTTTAGGAGTTTATGATTTGTCCATGGATGTAGACATCTATATAGGCCATGGACTACAAAAATTCGACGGACTTCTTGGAGGGTGGTGAAAGTGGAGGAGATGGGCACATCGTGCGATTGTTTTCCATCCGTTTGCAAGCAAGAAGCAAGCAAGTATTGCCCATTTAGCGTTGAAATCTACATACATGAAACACCATTCAGTTTATTTCCGTTCCAAAAACTTTTTCATTCTGAATTGGAAGAAGCTCGATGCCTTCTCGTTGATTCGTTGAATGACAATTTGGCAATCACAACGGGATGAACATCAGGTAATGATACAGTTTATGATTAGTGGTTCGCTGACATGATATCTTCATCATTTGTCAAGTGATAGTGTTGTAGATGTAAGCGCGCCTCTGGTTCACTCTGCTGTGCAGATGACGATGGGCGTACTGATCTCGAATGCGTCCATGTCCAACTTGAGAAAGTATCCAATTTTGATGGCCTTTTCCTGTTGGCCTTGCTTGGGGACAGAACTGGGTGGAAGACCGGATGGAATCACCATTGGTACAGTGCGCACTATGTCTTCAGCTGGCTCTGGAGCTGGAACGGACACCGTCTCCACCACTTGGGTCATCTCCTTGTTGTCAAACAGATGCGCTTCGTATCGATTCATGGCTGTGAAATGCACCTGTTGACACAGGGCCATCACTGGAGCTCGTTTGGGCTTCTTACGGGAGCGATTAGCTAGACGGATGACCGCCGATATGGTCTCCCCGTGCAAGTAACCACTGTATGGCACTTGCAAGCTGGCAAGCAGTTGGCCTTGCTTGCCAAGACACCCGACCAACTCCACTGTATCTTCCTGACATGCTGGAGATGCAAGTTCAGGGTAGGCATTTTTGCTCAGCAACGCATGTACAGATATCGTTTTCTCCAACTTCATCTCATTGGATCCAGCTATGATGGCAAGGCAGCCATCGCTAGGAAACTCTACCACTGCACTGATGACGTAACGCACCCATCCAAAATACTCGTTATGGTAGGAGGAGACGGCTATGTCTTTGGGAAGATGAAATTGGAAGGTCATGGAATGTGGGCCGGTTGGAAGCATTTCACCATCGCTCACTTGGCTCAGGTAACTGGTCAGGTCTTTGCTCATGTGCAAATCTTCCAGGTTGGTCTCATAGATTTTATCCGACGTCTTGTTCACCCAACCAGTGTGCGTCAATCCTTTCAAATGAACAGTGATATGTTGTACCTTGACTGGTTGACCTACGGATACCACAACAACACCAGATACTGTTGATCCAGCCAGATGAGGCCCATTGGAGGTCAGGTGAATGTCAAAGTATTCCAGCTCTTTCATTATGTCAGATGGTTGGCTGGCTACAGTAGTAGCAATTTGGTAGTGGTCACGATCATGAATCAATTCCTTACGCAACCTTCACCAAGAGGGTCAAAATATAATACTGAACAGCGCTGCTCTCGGTGTAAAAGTCAAAGATTCATCTGTCGCGTGCAATTACAGTTGGGCGCTCGAGTATTTATGGGGCAATTGTATTCTGTTCCATTGTTTGCCATCGAAAGATGATGAGTGTTTGACCACACGCAGATAAGTGCGCCTTTGACGTTGAGCGCGCGCGATGCAATGCAGCTCCCGCTGTTGGGTTTTACTTTTACACTGCGCAAGACGACGTATGTACGAGGCCGCGCCTGAACCTAGAAGAAGATATTGAAACAGAAAGCTCCCAGAAGCTAACAGTTGCTACTTATTGCTACAAAGCAAAAGGCTCTCCAAGAAACTTTCTCTGCGTCTGCTATCGAGGGTTCAATAAACCCAAAGCACATTATTGATATGCGCGGCAGACCTTTTTCGAGGAAAATCAATAGGAACATTTCCATTGAGATTGCGATAGGAAAAGACATGCGCGGCTCATCAACTATTTTCCGCCTTTTCGCCTCTCAAAAACGAGAAGCTTTTAATCAAATTACGTAAATGTCATAAACAAAAAGCTTTCCTGAATTGAATATCAAGAGCTCGATCTTTCAGCATTTGCCTTCGAACCAAGAGCCATATGAGTGGCGTTCAGTTGAAAAATTTGAATGGCGCAAAATAATTTTGTTGCACTGCACGTTTTCTTTTTATGAATGCTAAATTTCTTCCGCCGGGGAGCAGTTTTGGATTCGTACAGTTTTCCTTTTAGCAGGACGATGCCGGCGAAAGTTGTAGTTGCACTCCAAATTGTTTCCGCTACTGGCTGTGAAGGTGTCATATTTGGTCACCAGTTGGAGTTGGAGGTGTTCCACTGGCGAGCTTGATCCTGATTGGCAGTAGTTGATCAATCGGTTGGTAGGAGTCGACATAATTGGACGACGAAGCTCGCGCGAGGCGCTGTAAGCATGTCGCTGTGGTGACGGATCCACCTCATTTCTCCTCAGAACCACGCATAAAACGCTGGAACAGTCGGCTACTTCTCCAAGTTGTCTTCGAGTGCGCCTCGCTTTCCACATTCTCCAGAGTTTGACAAAGGGAAGTTTGCAGCTCAGGCACGTATGACAGAGTCGCTTCACCTCCAAATTGATCGTCCTGTTGCAAGACATGTAGATGGGAAGCCTCAGAGCTCCGCAGGTGACAGTCAACACGCTAATAAGATCGCTGGTGTACTGAAAGAAAGTGCGATTGGCGATTCGCAGACCATTGTAATCGATTAGTTCCCAAAGGGTCAGCAGCAGGGTTGGCAAGTTGGCGACCAGGTAGGAGCTTACCAGAAGCGCCAACAAGCGCGTAGCACCACTGACGTGTCCGCGAACCTTTGTCGAAACGCGACGACCGCCCAGGAATGTGGCGATCTCCACTGTCTTACCCATTGCGCCTCGTCGACGCCATAGTCGGCGTCCGATTTCTATGTTCATGCAGGACAGAGCCAAGAAAGGCAGGAGCACCAGGAGCAACTTGCGTAGCCACCGCACCCACAGCACGTTGTACCGCCAACTGGTCTCCAGGAGAGTCGATCTGCAGAGAAACTGGGCCGCCAAGGTGCCTGCACAACTCGGTCGCTCACACACGGCCACCTCGAGAAACACGGACGCCTTGAGCATGAATCCGAGCAATACGGCGATGACAGCGCTGGAAACGCGTTCGTTCTGCTTGACGGAAAAGCGAAAGCGAGTAACGATGAATCTCTCTGCCGTAGCGAACAGAATCAATAGGATGGCGATCGCTGATGCCACGTGATGCAGCGTCGTCATCGGTTGCACATAGGCGAACCAGGCCGACTGCAGACTCACCAGGCTTCTGTTCAGCTCCATCAAAACGGCAACAGCGTGTATGAACAAGAAAGAAATGGCTACGACGGTGTCAGCCAAGGAGAGGAGTATGAGGTAGAAGAGCGGGGAATTACGAAGAGGACGATTCTTGACGAAAATTAGGAAAAGTGCAGAATTGAATATGATGGACAAAAGGGACATGGTGCCACCAATGCAGAAGATCAGCACAAATTTACCTGGAGACGTGCTAGGTGGAACCAAAAGGGAACAGTTGATGATAGGCGATGAAAAGGCGGACCTGGTGTTATCAATTGAAAAGCTCACGTTTTCTAGAGAGGTTGACGTTGAAGGTACCATGCTACTGATGTTTGTCGCTGCTTCACCTATGACAGAAGTTGACCGTGACATAGCGGCAGTTGTGTCTGTGATGGTAGTGCGCCTTTTCAACTCCGCCGAAAATGCTAGAATAATTTCGAGATATGCGATGGTAATTGAGAACTGCATTTGGTTTCACTTACTTCAACTTCTATGTGCGGATACGGTCGATAGTATACTCTAGCATATGTTTTTCTGACAGATTTTGCGCTTGCCTATCATCCGATTCAGCTCATTAGAAAGACCAACAGCCGACACAGAATAGAATACGCCAAGCAAGCAGCCAAGCCACACGCGACATGGCGCCTCCTCCTCATATGACTTTGAAGACCGTAAAAAGGCATCCCGCATATCCAAACCCATTCAGAACGATCCTCATTTCGTCTTCTTTGCTTCCTATGTTTATACTGTACTGCTGACATGCACAGGCAGGGCAACCATTGAGAAAAAGCTGACATTCAAATTCTCCACCCACACAGTCGGTCACAGAAAAGCCTGTAGCGCTCCACCGTTCACACACAGGGTTGCCTATAGAAAATAAAATTTAAATTTAAAAAAAAAAGAAAAGAAAATAAAGATCCTCAATTTAATTTTAATATAATATAATATGATATAGTAAATAGACATTTAATTTAATTTGATATATTGATAATTTTGATATGTGAAAACGAATTTTTATGCATCAATAAAGAGCAGAATTGTGTACATATGGGCCTAAATATATACATTTGAATGCCAAAGCATCAGTGAGGCATCAAAAATTTTTAATTTCGGGTGCTTCAAGCAACATTATTGCTCTCAGAAGCAAGTGTGTGCAGTACAGAATTCCTGTGGTTGTCACCTTTGTCAAGTGAAACAGCTCAAAATTACTGCACAATTAAAATTAATTTTGATAATTTTCTATTAAAATTAGCCCTTTTAATTTTAATATAATATGATATGATAATGACACACCCTGTTTAATTTTAATGTAATATAATATGATTATTAAATTAAAAATGGCCAAGTTAGCAATTATGATATGATAATTTTGATAATGATAGGCAACCCTGTTCACACATGAGCTGCATCGTGGTAAAACTGTCAACTGGAACGATACCTGGAAAGTACGTATGAAATGAACGCAAAAAACAACTTGAAACAGATGCATGGGCATGCAGTGACAGACAGACATCTATGTATTGTACGTACGTATGTACATACGTAATTCAGCAGTACGATACACGTACATACGTACGTATTACTCTTGCATGGAAAACCCCTACTATTTATTACTACACGTACAAACACGGTAGGTATCACTATAGCCAAGCGTATCACTGATATGCGTGGAAAAACCTATTTATGCGTTGCGTGAATAAAATATTGTATGCATGGCTCTAATTTAGTACTTTCTGAGAGTGACTAAAGAACTCTTGCTGGATTGGTACGGTGGTACAGCACAGCTCAAGCGAGCTTTTCCGATAAGGTTTCTTCTTCGGATTTCGCCCCACCGCCAACCATTAGAATGTGTGTCGCGTTCGCTACGGCTTGAATGATATGTCACATAATCTACCGTACTTGATTTGATATGCGACGTAGTGCGTATTAGTGACATTGGATACGAAAAAGCTTCTCAAAAATTTTTCCTGTGCCAAAAGTAAGTACCATAACGGCGGCATACAATACTGTAGCCTACATAGTTCAGTTATTTATTGCATTAGATTTTCCAGCTTTTATTAACCGCATAAAGCGATCGTCGCAGTTGAGTGAGTAGAGTATGCATGCTGTCGCATACTGTAAAAAAATGGACAGGAGTACACCATACGGAGATGACGGTAACGGATAGCGATAAAAACTAAAGCCACCATAAGGGTTGGGTTGCTGGCAATGTTCGCCTTATCAAAACGAAGAATTGTTCTTTTCTGCAATGCTTTGGCTCCAAAGAACAGTCCATTGTGGAGAGGAAGCGGCATAGAATAATCACTAGGTATGCTTGCAGAAGAGTGAGAGATACAGTATGTATGTGTAGGTACAATGGGGAAATTCGGTCTACAAGCAATCTGGAAAACTAGCCCTTCATTTCTTTGTGTCGAGACCAAATTTGGATGCCACTTCTCTTTCACTACAGTTTTTTACACTGAATAAATACTTACTGGGGCACCGATCGCCATTTTTTCTTGTAAACAAACCATGTATGAAGATTAAGTCGCTAGTTCTACAATGTCAGCTGATTAGGCGGGTGACCCAAATTAACCAGGATTTCCCAGGAGAGAAGAAAATGTGCATTTTGATATGGTTATTCCACCACAAGCCACAATATATGCATTTTTTATGTACACTGGCCCGCTACAGACGTGCTCCGAGTTTGCTCCGAGAGTGAGTTCGCTCCGCGAGTTTGGAATGACTTCGTTTTGATCCAAAACGAACGTCACTGGCTCACACGACTTCGAATTACAAACTCGCTTGTTCACACGCACGTTCCCAAAAAACGGAGCGAGTTCGGAGCGAACTCGGTGATTTTGCATGTTGAAGCATAGTCAGGGCTCCGAATTCGGAGCGAATTCGGAGTTCACGTCTGTAGCGCCCCACTGTTTCTAGTGTGCTGTGCTGCGCCTGATATTAGACAACTGAACGTGGGTGAGTTGAGTACCATGTTTTGTAACTTATCGAATTTGCGAAGTGTGTTTGGCGATGTTTTTTCACATTTTTTTGGCCGAACCGAGTTTGCTACTACTCAGAAGGGATTGTACGTAAATTGCATGATGAGCTTCTGAGCCTTGTCATCCCGCGGCTCGCCTGTGCTTCTGTTATCCACAGTCAGCTGCAATTTTATGTCTCTTATTCTCAAATTTTTGACAGAATACGTTCCTAATACTTGAAGGAGCTTTCTTCTGTATACAATAGTGTGCTGTTCAGTGTGCACACACATGCGCATTGTGCAGTGCATGATGGATCGGATTGCTCATGGTGTGGGTGCAATTTGCTGGGCCACGGCGCTTCGGTATTAACTATTTTTATTAATTCAAGACTCTGCTGATTAAATCGCATCGCATGACAATAATTCTTAACGTTACGATTCAATTTTTTTAAATTAAAGCCTTCGTCACGTACATGCACGTGGGTTCCATTTCTTCATGCGTTCATTTGCCCTGCAGGTTTTCTGACATCCTTCCTCGTTTTCCAATATCTTTGTGGCCTATGGTAATTTAGATGTCGGCAAAATTAACGGTGCCGTGCTTTTCCTCGCGCATAGCTTTCATGAGCATGGGCTGAAACCGTGTTGAATTGAAAGGCGGGAAGAAGGCATTTTGCTCTTCCTGTTCGTCTGATGAGTCTTTTGGTCTCTGTATTTATTACGTAGGTACTGTACACGTAGAAATAATGAATTTGAGCTCTTTTATCCTTCGTTGTGTTTCCCTTATTGAAATTTTCTCTCAGAACATTTTTCACGGTAACATTGGGTGTATAGCCGCAGCGGTTCACAGGATGGTGGGACAGGGGCTGAGTAATAATACCTTTCAGTGGACGATACAGCAAAGTATGTATAGACAAACACATAGGACTACAAACAAACAAACACAAACACATAGACTACAAACAAATAGACTACAAACACATAGGTGTTATGCACAAAATAGTAAACGACTTTATGTTTTGTCGGGGAATGGTACATTAGGAGTAATACACCATTTTTACGCCTTAGTGTCGAAATTTGGTGCTCCTCCGCTAAAGCGAAGCCATTATGGTTCGCTGGGCGGGCACCATAATCAGTCATTTTCGATTCCGACACCATCATAAATAGATACGTACGCACGTACGCGAAATACCGCTATTTTCTCTGTTGCTAACTAACAAGACAAGTCGGTGTAACAACAGCGTGCGCTAATTTCGTGATGGGAGGCCTTATATCGTAGGGAAATTTTATTTTATGTCCATGCCTTCTTAGTAGGGTCTGCAAAAGACAAAACAAATGATTGATATCGTTTGCAGAATATTTGTATGAATTTATTAGCTGCCTAGCTATACGTCAGCTACCTATGTATATCTTTGACACGACCTGCAGAGTGCAGCAATTTACGTAAGTATGCTATGCTCCTGTCAAAGTTGACTTGTTTATTGGGCGGCATGGCAAGGTATCTGACTAGCACATTTTGTTCCAAAGAAAAAATATTATTTTTCTTGATTGCTGCAGAAAAAACTCTGTCGTACTCTGGCTTGCTTGACGCTTGACTTCACTTTCACGGTGGCAATTCGAACACAGTGAAAAGAAATTGGAATTGTCATCGTGCACTGCAGCATTAATTTTGCGTTATTGCCTTGGTAGGCAAGCCATCGTTTATGCTTTTTGAAGCGCAGGAAATTCACTTTAGTTGGCTTGCTTCAGGATTCGTTTCTTGCGGCCAATTTGGAGGTCCGATCCGACGGAACTTTAGAACTTCAGCGCTAAAAGGAGAAAAGCGGAACTTCATCTTTCATCTACAGCATTGTCATTCCTTGCTACTGCTACTCCGTATGGTTTGGGAAAACTTCAGCACAGTGAACAGCAGCGCAGACAGTGTTAATGGGTCAGGGGAGCTGGACAGCGGGGTTGAATGTACACCATCGCAATCGCCCGACACTTTCTCTTTCGTATTGGTCGGTGTCTTTGGAAGCAGCATTGCATTGATCTCTTTGGTGGAAAATGCGCTACTGTGCTATTTGCTGCTGTCTCGAGCCAAGTTTCACACCTCCCATCTCTTCTACCTGACTTTCCTCGCCGTTTTCGATATCTTCGTAGGCTGGTGCTACCTGCTGCTTATCACTGTTCAAGTGGTAAAGGATTATTACCAAGTGGAATGGCTGAATGCTTTCTGGTACCAGTATATTCGGCTTGGACTGGCGGTGAATCAGTTTGTCATGACTTCATCCACTTACCTCATCCTGGCTGCAACACTGGAGAGACTGCTCACCACCATCTCGCATTCCAAACAAGATTACTTTACGCCCAGACGGAGATTAGGTGCTGTGTGTTTGGCCATCGCCTGCGGATTCATCACCAAGTGCTGGGTATTCTTCGAGTTTCAGTTGATCGTTTCGGAAGGCTGTTCAGGGATGGCGAAGTACGCTCTGGACTACTCCAGCCTCGCAAGGAATCGTCATTATCTCACCATCTGGATGTTTTGGTAAGGCATGCATACACCTATACGTAATGTTTGTTCTGTTTAGTTTACCGTCCTGATCCTGATGGAACGCCTCACAATTTTCCTTACGGTTGTTTTAGGAGCAGAAACATTCTTACCATCTTCATGCCCTTTGTGGCCTTGGCTTCTATGAACGCAGCCATTGTGATTACGCTGAAAATGAAAGAGAAGAAATTGTCAAAATCGCTCAATAATCCGTCACAAGCCAATGATGTGTTGGAAGCAGTTGATCCCAACGATTCAGCTCTCTCGTCTCCAGCAGGTCCACAGCAGCAGCCATCCAAAGCCAGTGTACGCGCCGCTACGCGCATGCTCATCTCTGTGGTCTTCACCTATCTCGTTACCAACGTTCTCAACGTCACAATCACGGCATGGGAACACATTGACCTGAGAAGTCTGCAACAGATGTACACTGTCTACGCGCTATGTGTGGACATGGTCAGCATTCTGGTGGTTTTCTGCTGCGCCATTCGTCTTCCCATCTATGTGTTTGTGAATGCAGAGATTAGACAGGAACTGAGCGGTCTCTTTCAACATCAATCACATCGTGGAATTCGTTACAGTGAGCCAATGGTGACAACTAATGAGCAAGCCACCACGAATCCCTTGCTTGACTACAATTGTTGCGATGACAAAACTGTGACCTATGTATAAGTGTACAAAAAATCACTGCAGCTACGTATGCCGTTCGATAAAAATTCATTAAAAATGCTTAATTAAAGTTTTTGCGTTAATGATTCTTTCCGTATTTGCCATAGTAGACACCGATTGCGGCGCAGAGTCCCGCAGCGACCAGGATTTCTATGACAACGATGGCAATGAGCAACTTGGTGAGACTGTCGCTGCGTCTGTCGCTGAACTGCGTATTGTACGGGATATTTATCATCTGATAGGCGGCATCCCGCTTTCCCTTCTTCGCTCCAGGCACCAAGTCAGCTGTACTGCCCGTCTCCTCCTGCTTACCACTGGAGGAGCTGCTGCTGTCCGCATGTGGCTTGAGCATTATCTAAAATACATACATTATGCGTTTTGTGTATGTACAGCAAACACACATAGGTACTTGTACAGTAGAGCCTTCCTTCCGTATGAGTTATTGAGTGGATACTGGATGGATAGGTTCGACGTGCCTAACTCCGAGTCGTCATTCGAGAAAGTGCAGGACGATTTTGTAGACCTCTGTTTTGTGATGGACCTACATGTACAAAGTACGGCGCAAGCGTGGAGACCTAAATAAGTGGACCGTACTTGTACTTGTACAGCGGCGTGGACCGCTGTTTAGGTCCATCAAAAAATAGAGGTCTACAAAGTCGCCCTGCACTTCCCGAATGACGACTCGGAGAAAAGCCCTGGGAATACTGCTCGAGATTTACTGGAGCGATCGCTTTTACGTACCTCATCCATATCATCTTCCTCCTTCTTCTTCTCTCCAGGTCGAGACCTGGCGTGTTCATCGTAGTTTTTGCCAGACTCCGGTGGAATTGCCAGTATTACTTCGTTTCCTCGCTCTGCATTTTCTTTTGCAAAGGTTTTCTGATGAATTCGCCGTGGTCCAGTCCCATTGTCCTTGGTATAGCTCGCTACCACATGCTCAGGATCGCGATTCTTAAAATCTCCTCTCTCTGGGTTTTCACTGGATGACATCGCTTTGCGTTATTTTGG
>JASAMW010001547.1:0-17559 GCA_030247985.1 Epsilonema sp. ZAB3_2
TCGTGGACCTTCTCATAATACTTTGTAATAGTCGGTGACGTAGAGATCTCGAGTCATGCCGAAATCGCTCAGCTTGACCGTGTGCTGTAGGGAGACGAGACAGTTGCGGGCCGCCAGATCCCGATGCACCAGATGCTGACTCGCCAGGTACTCCAGACCCGCGGACACTTCCATGCAGATCTTCAGCTGCTCCCGCCGTGTCAACGAGGGAGTTGTAGATGGGTCCGACATCAAGTCAGGATTGTGATCCCTAATGCACAGCGACGAAAGATGTACATAGATTTGTAGGAAAAAGATGACTTTGTCGCTACACTTCGTTTCGCCACAAAGTTTGCTTTAATGCAATTTAAATTGAGATAAGCAGACAGGGTTTTGTGTTTAAGATGACGTTTTCTTGACCCTGGCTGGGGTCCAACATCAAGTCAGGATTGTGATCCCTATGAACAAAAAAGCGACGAGAAACGTACAGTAGAGGAAAAATATGACGTTTTCTTCACCCTGTGGGGAACTTTTTGAAGGGGCAATGATTGGCACAGTATCCTGCATAATTGCGTGATGCAAAGTTGGCGTAAAAAATGAATCGCCACTATGAGCGTCTATCCAGACTTGTGCACATGTGCGTGTGGATTTATTTACTCGCAGCATTTTTTGACATTTATTAAAATTTTTTTACCCCGTGGCGATAAACTGGTGTACGACTTTTAGTCCTTTCCACCACGGGGTGAAAAAAATTTTAAAAATGTCAAAAAGTGCTGCGAGTAAATAAATGCACACGCACATGTGCACAAGTCTGGACGCGCGCTGATTCCCTATTATCGGAATTCAAGCGACCAAAACTGCTCTCCGCGTATCTCAATTCGACCGACCTTTTCAGGAAAAAGGGGCCACAAACAAGTTTACGTACATGATGGATGTGAAACACAAAGTACTATGGACCATACTGTGCAGTAACGCGTTGGGTTGGTCGATAGGGACCCGCGGTAATTAGTGAAACTTTGGATAGGTGCCTGTCATATCGTCGACCTTGTTCAATCATCTGGGAGCGGAAAAGGAGCGAGTGAAAAGAAGAATTGACAAGAAATGACGTCGACGACCCGCAGGCACCAATCCAAACTTTCACTAAATACCGCGCGGGGTCGCCATCGACCAACCAAATCGCGTTACTGCACATCGTGAATACCATACGTATAGTAGTGTTTAGTTTCTTTTCGACTGACCTCAAGTAATGAACCAGATCCCCGTTGTGCATGTATTCGAACAGCAGCGCGAATTCAGCCTGCTGCGTGATCGTGAGTCCGTGAAACTGGACGATGTTCGGATGCGAGAGATTGGAGAGAATCTGCGCTTCCCGCTCCAGATCCTTCTGTTTCTCAGTTGTAATCACGTGCTTCAACAGCTTCATCGCCAGTCGCTCTTCCGTCTCCATTGCTTTCTGCTGCAGCAGGGGTGCAGATGAACAGGCTGCAGCTGCAGAACTGCTGCAGGGGAGCTGAGGGGAGTCGGTGGTGGATGTACGACTCTGCAGTCGGCGGTGTTTGGGCTCTGCAGCAAACATCAAGCGTTCCTCAATATTGGGGCGCTACAGACGTGAACTTCGAATTCGCTCCGAATTCAGAGCCCTGACAATGCTTCAACATGCAAAATCACCGAGTTCGCTCCGAACTCGCTCCGTTTTTTGGAACGTGCATGTGAACAACGGAGTTTATAATTCGAAGTCGTGTGAGTCATTGACGTTCGTTTCAAATCAAAACAAAGTCATTCCAAACTCGGAGCGAACTCGCTCGGAACAAACTCGGAGCACGTCTGTAGTGGGCCACTGTTACCAAAAATATAAAATTGGGCTTAGGGGAAGAATAGCACACAGTGTAAACGAAGGAGACAATCCCTGACTCATATTCGACCCATTACAATTGGGTTTTTGCTGTTACTATTGCACCAACCTGTTTGTATTACGGACGGTACTCTACGTATCTAGGTATTTTTTTGACATCGGCAAAGGTTGGCTAATGGCTCGACCTTTGGCCAAAAACTTTCTCCAGTCAAAATGACTCCCCTTTTGAAGCGCGAACTCACCCGCTCACGCTTACGTATGAGCAATAATAAAAATCCTTGTATGTATGTATACCATCCTCATCAACCACCTCTCGGCTACCGAAATGACCAAAATCGTACATTACTCCGTTCGCACGTACTGTTCGTACATACCTGCAGGATGAACATTTCGACGAATGACCAAATAAACACAGCCGAACGCTCCTTCGCCCAGTCGACGGACTTGGGACAGCTCTGAGCTCGGAATGAACTTATCTGCAATGGCAATAATAATGCCCAGAATCATAACGGCATTGATCAACTACTGTACCGTAACTACTTCGGTACGTTGTAGGGTACTAAGGGGTAAACCCGGCCATGGGGCTCCTTTGAACTCTTTGGGCTCCTTTGGGCTCCTTCTTCGTTGAGTTGAGTTGTTGACGTGAAGCGGTCGTGTCTCTTTTCTGAGCGCTGCTGCGCTTGCAACTGTACGTACAATAGTTTTCAACTGCTGCTGAGGCGACACATCACTGAACGAAAAACAAGGGCAACTATAGTGTGGTCGCCAAGCTACACTATACCAAGTTTGGAGCTCAAGATGGTTGATCTGCTTTGCTGGCATGCAGCCTTCAGCTTCTCTTCTCAATTCATGACCACACGGACTTTGCAATCTGGCTTTTTATCACGCAACCTAAGGTTTCCTGTTTCAAACTGGCATTGCCTCTCCACCACTACTGCCCGAACGGAAATAGCCGGATGAAGCCACGTCGAATCTTGCGTTTTCATCTCGCTCATTATTACGTGCTGTCGGCCATGGTACCGGACTCGTACTTCGATGTCATCGTCGATTTGCACATTGCTATGTACTGTGTACGTACGTGTTATGTAGGCTATGTGGTAGTTGGTCAAGAGATCAAGTTCGTCAAGAGATCAACCCTGAAAAACTAGGGTATGTCAAGAGGTCAAGTAGGTGCGCCAATAAATCATGCGTCAAAAAGTCAAGCGCTCAGCAGGAAATTGCGGCAAGAGATCAAGTACATGCGCCAAGAGATCAACCAGGGAACAGGTGCGTCAACTGATCAAGTGGGTGTGTCATTAGGCCAAGTCAGGCTTATGCTGAGGCTTAGGCCTCAGCTCAGGCTGAGGTTTAGGCTTCAGCTTAGGCTGAGGTTTAGGCTTCAGCTTGCTTATGCTGAGGCTCAGGTTTAGGCTGAGGCTTCAGCTGAGGCTTAGGCTTCAGTTTAGGCTAAGCTTAGGCTCACCTGATAGGTTAGGAATAAGCATCATGCCATAGTACACATAGTATGTATTTCAGCTACATGTTGATTCCGTTTCTTGACTTTTGTCTGAGATAGGCTTCTCAAAGATGAGGCAAAACGATGCAAAATACGATAAGATCCATGTAACCTTGCTGTGTTGACCTATTGTCGCAAAAAACCTACTTGACCACTTGACGCAATAATTTGACCTTTTGACTCATGGCTGTTGACCTGCTGGCTTGCCTACTTGATCCATTGACACAGCCAGTTTCGGCTTGATCATTTGAGGCATACTCTTGATCTCTTGACGCAGTGTCAACGCGTCAACTTGATCTTATGTGGTAGTTGGTCAAGAGATCAAGTTCGTCAAGAGATCAACCCTGAAAAACTAGGGTATGTCAAGAGGTCAAGTAGGTGCGTCAATAAATCATGCGTCAAAAAGTCAAGCGCTCAGCAGGAAATTGCGGCAAGAGATCAAGTACATGCGCCAAGAGATCAACCAGGGAACAGGTGCGTCAACTGATCAAGTGGGTGTGTTATTAGGCCAAGTCAGGCTTATGCTGAGGCTTAGGCCTCAGCTCAGGCTGAGGTTTAGGCTTCAGCTTAGGCTGAGGTTTAGGCTTCAGCTTAGGCTGAGGTTTAGGCTTCAGCTTGCTTATGCTTAGGCTTAGGTTCATTTGAGGCATATGCATACTCTTGATCTCTTGACGCAGTGTCAACGCGTCAACTTGATCTCTTGACACAATCGGCTATGTACTGTACGTATTTTGGTAGGCCCTGGTGGAGTGATTCTTCTTATACTCTGATACTTTATTTATGCAAATTTCTATTTCCATTGTCGCTATGTATTTTGTTTAGGTTAGGTATAGGGCCAGCCCAAAAATAACCCATCGTGTCTTGTAGTACGTAATATGTGTACTCTTGTACGTATTTATGTGCTACTATTCTGATACGAGTACAGTTGGTTTTGGCTCGGTCCTGGGCTATTCGAAAATAAATGCGAATGCGATTGAACTTGCTGTTTCAGCAAATGATGAACCAAATAGCTCATTTGAAAGAGGAGAGTTCAAGGAAGCGAAGCGATTGGAATAACATTTGTCTCAATCGGTCTATCGGTTGCTGAGATATGCAGCCCTAAATCTTAGATGGCCGAATTTTCCCATGACCGGGTTTACCCCATAGTACCCTACGTTGTATTTCAAACTATTGCTGGTGTTGGTCGTAACTTTACAGGCATGGTTGGCATTGGTGAAGCATTCGACGTAGTTCTGGTTATCCTGCAGATGTTTCATCAGCTGCATTTCTGCAGTGTCCCCATCGACCCCGGATCTCCAGGCTGCATCTTCAGCTGCGACTGGCCATGCGTCTTAAACAAATTGTAAAAAAATTCGCCAGAAATGCCAAGCAGGGAATCAAACCCTGAACCTCTCGCGTTCCAGGCGAGCGCCATAAACCACTGAACTACGCACCTGATCCATCGTTTCCGCGGGAACAGGGGGCTTTGACGCAACCGCAGCATTGACCAGCTCCCATAAATACGGCTGTCATGGGCAGAGCGCTGAGCAGAATGGAGATCAGAATGAGAAAGAGCAAGAAAACAATACCTTCAGACTGCAAAACAGGTGTAAATAAATATGGTAAAATTATTAGGTAAAATTGAACATACATATGTACTAATGTACAATAAATGTAGCAGGATGAATTGCCAATATCAAGGGGGCCACAGATGCAGGCTATGCCGCAAACCGTTCTAAAAGTAGCTGGTGAAGTTTTGAGCTCAAATGAAGTTGTCATATCCCAATATAACTGACTACGGTAAAACTTCATGTACAACTCCTTTGAATGTAACCCCCTCGTGTATAACCCCCTATTTGGTGACTAACGATTTCTCCCCCCTCCAACCAAAATTTGTAAAACGCGTAGGCCTACAACGCGCAAATAAAGCAAAATAAAGCCTTGCTAGTGATGATTGGCACATTTTGCTTGGTCTCGTGTATAACCTCTCGAATCGGTGACTAATGATTTTTATCCCCCTGGTGGTTATACAAGAAGCTTTACAGTAGTATCATGACCACACATTACCCAAACGACAGTGGTTCTCTCCACAGGAGTCGTGACCGTGTTGGACAAATGATGAGCTGGAGGGGCTGCAGTCGTAGAATAATTGAGATCAGCCGGATCGGGGTAGTACCAAATCCTACGCACCAGGAAAGTGTCATTCATAGAAGCGCACGGCGCTGGACGGGCTAAAAAAAAATTACGGGCTAAATTTTTACTCCAATGTTCACCCTAAATGCCATAGTCCATGTTCAGTTGAACCTACTAGTATTTTCAGTTTCACAGGCCACACATTTTGTGGTTCCTGACTTACAATGCTGCGAATAGTAAAGCCTTGTGAATGCAGTTCTCTGCAAGTAGCCCGATATCGGGCTACATACGGGCCAAAAGTGCAATATAAATAAGCCAAATTGGGCGGGCTGTAGCTGTACACAGCCGATCGGGCTATGCGCCGACCTTTACAGCACTGATTGAAGGTGACAAAGTGCTTACTGGAGTTGACGAAAAAGTGCGTCCTGCTGCAATCGTAGGAACAAGGAGGGAGACTGCAGCACAACTCCAGCATGTAAGAGCCGCCAGTGCACTGCATGTCAGGGTTGGCAAAATGAGCTGTCCACCCGCTGGCCATCCATCCATTGACCAGTGTTCCCCCCGTAAATCCATTGCCTGTCACCAGAAACCGACTCGTTCCGTTTGGAATCAGCTCCCAGATCTCCCAGACTTCCGTTTCACCATACCAATGCATCTCCGCGATGTAATACCATCGCAAGTTGAAGTTCAGTTCAGTGAACGCGATGGTGAAGAAAATCACGTGCTCCTTGGAGAGCGTGTACGCTTCCATCTTCAAAACGCTGGGAGGTCCTTCAAATAAAAAGCGAAATTAATTTTCATACATATTATTAGGGCGGCGTCGAGTAAATTCAAGGTGAATTTGAAGTTCCGGTTCCGAGTTTTGTTTACGGTTTGGAGATTGTCTCGCATGCGCGAAATTGTTTCACATGGTCGCTGTGTAGCGCACTTTATGTACCTATGTTTTCTGCCGGTGGCTGTACACGCAAAGTTACAATGTGCTCTTGCAGATACTAATGTACATACAGTAAGTACAAGACATACTGTACATACAGGGTGTCCCGAAATAAACCGGCCACCTTTCCGGGCATGTAACTCTGGAACGACACTTGAGATTTTCATGCGGTTTTTTTTATTTTGTAGCCAAGGCTTCAAATAAGATGTGTACAAAATTTCAGCTTAATAGGCCGAGTGGAAGCTGCTCCAACACCTTCTTTCTCCGGCGGTCAAAAACGAGCATTTTTTGAACTGGTAGTGCCGATTTAGGGGTCTTCTGTGCATGGTCCTAAATAAAATTAGTCTCATAATAAAAAAAGATGTCCCAAAATGCTAGGAAATATGTATCTCATGCATTATTCCAAGTGCCAGCATAGCAAACGCATGGACACAGGGTATCTTGAAAAATTAAGACCGAATTTTTCTCCATACTGAAGAAAAACGTCGATTTTGAGTTTCGAGATTCAAACCGTCGCAATTTACGAAGTATGTGGACCAAATAGTTGAAATTTTGTATACATCTTATTTGAAGCCTTGGCTACAAAATAAAAAAACCGCATGAAAATCTCAAGTGTCGTTCCAGAGTTACATGCACGGAAAGGTGGCCGGTTTATTTCGAGACACTCTGTACATAGTTACCCTACAATATATGTACATTGAACATGAGGTTTAGTTTATAGTACATACTGCACATACCAAAGACCACCATCCTCGTCATCGCAACTTGGGGAAGCATTGAGGAATCAAAAGTGCACACTAGCCACGCGGAATCCTGGATACTCGCATTTACAACGTCGTACGTGATCCTGTTGGGACAGCTAAAATAAAGGAGAGCAATGATTGGCTACAGTAGCTCATTGGTTCATTGAGCCAAATACAAGAAAAAATATAGGCTACTCAGTACTTGCCCAACTAGAAATATGTTTGGGCAGTCTGAATTAGGCCTACTCCGTACTATAATAAATAAATAAATAAATAAATAATTAAATAAATAAATAAATAAATAAATAAATAAATAAATAAATAAAAAAGAAAGAAATAAATCTAAATAAATAAATAAATAGGCCTAAATAAATAAATAAATAAAGAAATAAATAAATAAATAAATAAATAAGAAATACCTTTGATGGGGAGTTGCCGTGAAAGTCAAGGCAGAGTCAGATTCATTCCATCCAAAGAAAGACTTGAGATTGCATTGTAGGCATCCATGAGGACCAGACGACTGGTCCACCTCCATCGCAACAGAAACCGAGCTAACAGATGAAGCAGTAGCATTCTCGTTATCGCTTCCGAGTTCGAAGTTGAGTGGTGCAGAAACTAAAAAAAAACACCTCCGGGCATTCATAGCAAAGTCAAGTACGTACTCTGTAGCACTGATGTCAGAGTAAAATTTACCGGTACTTACCCGGGTAAAATGGGCAATTTTGGGCCGGGTAAATTAAATTGACTTTACTTACTTACCCGATGTAATGGATTATCGAGCAAGGTTGGCACCGGCTAAATCCCACAGTACTCAAAAGCTCACAGTACTCAACCCAAAAGCTCGGGCAATACAAGGGACTTTTGACCATCTCCTCATTTTTGCTCCAATTTTCACCCTATATGCCATAGTCCATGTTCAACCTAATATTTTCAGCTACACAGGCCACACATTTTGTGGTTTCTGACTTACAATGCTGCAAATAAAGCCTTGTGAACGCAGTTCTTTGCACAGCCCGATATCGGGCTATATACGGGCCAAAAGTGCAATATAAAGCCAAATTGGGCGGGCAATACACGGGATCGGGCAATACACGGTATCGGGCTATACACCGACCTTTACAGTACCCTATTTAGAATTTATCATTTCATGCAAATGTAAAACTTCAAAAATAAGGATTGTCCCATGATGATAAATTAGCAGAAATTTCCGTCGCCCACTATTTTCGACGTTTATTCTGGGGCACTTGTAAACGAAAAACTATACAGGATGTCCCACGTAGACCTCCCTAACGATCCAGCCTTATAACTTCCGGAGTAAAACAGATATCAAGCTGAACTTTTGTCCCAATAAACCCAAGAAAATAGGAAACTTTGTCGCAAAGTTTGAACCAGATAGGCATGTTGGAAATTGTTTACCCTGTTTTTGTCATTTTCCGCACTGAGCATGATTTTAAGATTAGAATCTTTAGCTCAGCATGATCAAGCAGCTCATCCAACATGGCAATATGGTGGAACAACAATGGCTGAACGTCATCACAGTCCGGAACACAAGGGATTCAATAATACAGGCGATTTACCGCCCATAACTGCGTAAGGAGCTCTCGCGGTCAATAGTGGCACCACTGATTTCAAAATGTTTACAAATGTGGTCGCAAATTTTGCAAACTCGTAATTTCATCCCTATTCATCCCTATCCCTACTTGATCTATCTGGCTCAAATTTTGCCACAAAGTTTCCTATTTTCTTGGGTTTCTGGGTACAAAATTTCAGCTTGATACACATACTGTAATACCAAAAATATTTTTGGTAATACGGAAGCTATAAGGCTGGGCCTTTAGGGAGGTCTACGTGAGACACCCTGTACCCTGTACTTGTTGTCCCAAACTATTAGGCTTACCGTGGCCCTCCATTTCGGACATCCCTCTTTACCCTATGTTGGTGTTTTACAGTATCGTATGGCGATAGCCGGGCCCCGAAACGGGCGGAGAGAAATAGGACCGAACGGGAATCGAACCCGCTACCCTCGGTCGGACACAGCTGTGGACTTAGGCACACCACCAGGTTACCGGTCCGGGGACATTTGGCTAAAGTCGCCTTACATACCTAGAACTAGTTACGTAGACTACTGGCCTCGGACGCTATTGCCATACGTAGGTAGGTACGCACGCAGTACGTAACACTACAGTATGCATACCGTTGCACTTCCGTTGCACAAACTCCACGAAGCGATGCTGTGCCGTGCCATCCTGCATTTGGCAATAGCGTTGCATGGGAGGAATAATCACAGCTGGTAAGTGCAGAACCATTGCAGCCGTAATCTTCCCACACTCGGGACAGGAAATGTTCCGACTCCAAAGCGAATCCTTTACCACCACCGACTCTGACCACAGTTTTCGACGCCAGTGAAGCCAGGCGTTCAGACAATCGCAAGCCAAGACGGCGCGCGACAATATTCTGAAAAGCAAGAATAAAGAATCGGTTGTACCTTTGTGACATGGTGAACGGAAGCCCCAACGCCTACATAGCGGAAAGTAAGATTGTCTTTCATTGGTGCAGCGGGACTCGAACCCGGAACTTTGACTTTATTCATTGGTTGCCCTGAAACTTTTCTGCTAGTGGAGTGGTTATGAGCTGACCCCTTCTGTACACTAATTTTCTTTGCAATTTTTGATCGATCAATAAAGCCACCGCCGCAACATAAAACATGATCGGACAGTAGTAATCTGTGGGGTAAACCCGGCGATGGGGTAACGCGGCCACCTAAGCTTCTTGAACTTGCTCTTTCAGCAAAATGATGAACCAATAAATAGGTAAATATAGCTCATTAAAAAGAGGAGAGTTTAAGGAATCGATCGATGTAACAACCCAAAATACGTATGTAACATTTGTTTCAATCGGTCCATTGAATGCTGAGATATGCAGCCTTGCAGGGGGTTAGGTAGCCGACAAAAACCTGAGGCGCAAAATGCCAAATTCACCTCTTTGCCTGCCACCTTCCGGCACCTCTTCATCTCTACCATACAGTAATTTTGCGCCTCTGGCAGCTGAACTTTGGGGCGCAAATGGAAAACTTGGGCGGAAATGCGCCTCAAGTACCAAGTACCTACCGTAACCCCCAGCCTTGAAACTTAGGTGGCCGGACGAACCCCATGCATGGCCGGGTTTACCCCCCATAGTACCCTACTTTTTCAAGGTTCAGGCATACAATTTTAGCAGGGCCGGTTGTACTGCGACTGCTGTCCACGGTAGAATCAACGGCTGACGTCTATCCACTATTTCTCTGGAAATAATAAAAAAGAGTTACGTATTGATTGATTACTGTGAAAAATCTTTGCTCGAATATGATGACATACAAAATGAATGATCGATTCATATGCCCGGTGCAGACTGCAGTGGTCTCCAGTAGAGCTCGGATTTGTCGCGTTTTCGAGGTGAATGCAGCAGCGTCGCTGCAAACAACATGCACTGCTCTTCTGTTCAAATTACAGGAACAACCAAACCGTCGCCAATCACTGTGGTTGTTGCACAGTCCCTTATCATCGCCACATTGTTTCGGCAGCTTCCTTGCCAGTCGTCCAACCACTGCTTCTTCCTTCGGATTGTTCTTTCGAGCGGTATCATGAGCGCCACCACGTCGATTGAACTCCACCAGGGAGGAAGCGTGATGACTGAACGCTACTGCTTGCAACCACAGACCGCAAATTGCAAGCCAAAGCATCTTCTACACTAGAGAACTAAAGAAGTAGCCTACGGACTAGATTCTATCAAAAACAAACAATTCTGCATTGGGGAAGAATGGAGGACGTAGCCATAGCCAATAGCGAAGAAACGAGGAGGCATATTGGCAGAAGATTGGCCTAAGCAGAATTATATATTTTCGGATTCTATGTAGACACAAAGAAACTGAAGAGGCGGCGCGGCAGATTATTAGCTGTGAAGTGTTTTCATAAAATAATCAGCTGAAGAATAAACAATAAATCGAACGGCAATAACGATAATATTATTGTTCTTAAAGGGGGATCCGACGAGAAATTAGTAAGGACAAGACTACATAAGGGAAGAGAGACTATGCCAGCTAGTAGTAATTAGTATTGGCTTCGCGTTTCATGCTACGGCCGTCTTGGTCCCAATCGGGGGCCCGGGGCCCCCCGGGGGCCCTATAAAATGCATGCAAAAGAAGAAATGTCTTTCTTTTCGTTTTCTTTTCTTATTCCTTTTTTCACACACGGGGCCCCGATCGGGGGCCCCCGATTGGGACCAAAACGGTCGTAGCATGAAACGCGAATCCAATACTAGCTGGCATAGTAGTCTCTCTTCTCTTATGAAGTGTTGGTAAGGAGTAGCCAAGTTTCATATTTTGTACATTTGAAAGCACCTATCTTCGTAAATTTTCATTCTCTTTATTCGATCAAACAACCCCATGTTCCGAAGTCGATTTTGCCTCTGGGATGCAGGGAACCAGTTGGAATAGGGGACTTCGCAACAGTTGCATTATTCTAACGGTTAATCGGTCCTAAACACGGGGTTAGATCGAGAGAGGATGCAATATTACAACATACGTACGTACATAGGTGCTTTGTTTTCAAATGTTGGAAATTCGAAACTTGCCTCCCCATACAAACTTTCCAGCCAGATCCCCTTTAAAACTTAATTTGCATTCGTGCGTTGTTCCTCCTAAGAAATAAACTTTGGAGAGAGGCAAATCGACAGCTCAAACCCGCCCGACAAACAAATCGGGTTAGCCGACATTTCCAGATATTCAAGCAATAACAATAGCGCATTTGTGCAGGTGGGGGGGGGGGGGGGGGGGGGGGAGCACTATCCTAATCCTACATACAGGAGGGTACTGTACGTTACATAAGTTTGCACATAAATGTTTTTGTACGTACTGTCATTGTAGACCTACGTATGGTACTTGTACATAACGTCCGGCCTGCAACAAACACAAGAAGCTGTATTGACGCAAGTCAGGGAATAAGAATTAAGCCGCCGCGATCCTGACATTGACAACTTGCTTGCTACTCTGCGATAAGATAAGGTAGTAGCTGTAGGATAGAAGTCGACTACAATGGTAAAATACATGTTGAAATAAAGCCGGTTAAACTTGAAGGTTTCCCTGCGAAATGGCAAGCGCCTTTGGTTTAGATCATGCCTCATAATTAGTTCCCGCGAGTTTTTCATTCCAATTCCGCTCTTTATATTTAGTCAAGAGTTCGCTATGGAATTCAGTTCGTCTTGCGTAATATACTGACAGACAATGCGGATTTCTGTTCACGCTTCCACGTACTGTACTTCTACTCTACAAGAGTACATGCAAATTGCGCAGCGCGGGCTAAGTTCCATTGCGAACTCTGTCCGGCAAGACTTCAAAATATGTTATGTAATACAACACAGCCGCCGTATGGATGGATGCATGAGACTGCAGAGAAATATGAGTGCTCTCAGCCCCAGCTGCTATACCGTATTTGCCTGTGCATAGCCCCATAAACAGAAATTGAGAGGTCTATGGGGATATGCATTTGGGGTGGCTATGCATGGGACATTTTTTGTTTTGAGAGGTGCGCAGAGGCGTTAGGTCAAAAGCAAGTGTTTTAGGGCATAATTGACGTCAAAGCAGGGTTATTCTAGTACAATACACACCCAAGCAGGCTCATAGGCAACTTACTGTAGCTTGGTGTGGGAGCGTCGCTATGGGTAGCTCATGACCAGCTTATATAGGTAGCTTCAGGTACTCTACAGTACATATGGGGCTATGCATAAGGGGTGGCTATGTAATGGGCACTTTTTATGTTTTGCCATATGGGGCTATGCATTAGGGGGGAGGGGGGGGGGGCTATGCATTGGGGGTAGTTATGCACCGGTAAATACGGTAATAAGAGTAAGCAGTCCTGCATGTCTACGAACATGGTGCTGTGTAAGGAAATAAACTTCTTTCTTGCTTCAGTTAGCTAACCTTAATTCCGAATTAGTGATGGGCGTCGTTCGTGCGCGAACCAAATGCGCCATTAGAAAGAGAGGTGCTGAACGACAAAGCGACAGCCAGATGCCTACACGTACAGTAACGCACGACGCATACAGTAGTCTTGGTGATAGCACGTCTATACGTATTCCTGCAGCCCTCTGGCCAAATTGCCACCTTAAAGCGACAGCCGGTTTGGTTTGGCATTTTGACATTTCAAAAATAATTGGACATATCACATCCCTGAGAACCTGCATACACCCACATAAAACAATAAGCTAACATTCCATCCCGTTTTCTCACGAGTTATTTAGCCATCAAATCAACATATGCATCAGGAAATATTCTTCTCGCGCAAAAAATGTGCTCCTTTTCCTTCAGCTTCAGGCGGAAGTAACAATGGACGAATAAGACAAGAAGATAAGCGTCCAAGAGGTGGGATAGAGATAAAGAAGACAACTCGGCATCTACTGAAGCATGCTGCTCTTGACTTTTACTCTCATTGACACACCAGTAGCATTTGATAGAGACGCGTTCTTTAGTAAAATACAGACGCGTATGGCACGTATCTACATGTTCCTTGCACAATATACACCAAGAGCTACACACACATCATACTGTACCTGTACGCACGCATTACATACACATTACGTACAGTCCAGTAGAGAACGCATCAGAGCATACGTCCATCTAGTATTTTACACATCACGCTAGCTAGTCAAGCTACCGGGATGCATCCTTGGGTACTTTGGCGAACCAGAAGGACATACTAGTGCGCCAAACACGTGGTGAGTAACCTTCCGGAGAATTCCCCGTAAGTATGCGATGAAGCAAGGGAGGCCGGTGAATTCACCGGGAGTTTGAAACTCACCACGTTTGAACACGTGAGAAAAATTTCGCGCGTGGGAGCAAGTGAGAATGCTCTACGTGCAAAAAACTCGAGGTTCAAACTCACCGTGAGTTTACTCACCACGTGTGTAGCGTACTACTGTCTCACTCAAACTGTCCACTTGTCTAATCATACGCCTAATCATAGCGCCTGCCCAATTTCAGCGAAACCCCTATTGCCTACTGCACTGCAGAATAAGAATACGCTCAGTTGCTCACATTAGCAGCACATACGTACTACGCACTGTACACTACGCTAACGCACAGAACAGGACTCTCATCTCATTCATGGCACTTATTACCGTCTACATATTTGGCCAAACAAGGAATCGCCCGGCGAATTAAGAGTAAAAACCCAAACATCAAGTGCCCAAGCTTGAGTATACTTATGTGTGTGTACAGACAGGAGTATACTAACCTCCCGATCTTCAAAGTCTCCGGTAACAACTGGCAGGGCTATAGATAGTTTTGCGCTAGGGGCGCTTAGGCGCTTAGGGGCGCTCTAGCGCCCCAAGAATATATTTTTGCGCCCCAAATTTTGGCAGCTTGGGGCGCAAAATTTTCACCTGACTTTTTGCAACTGGTTGCATGGTCACGTGCAAGATGGGCTCAATTCCCCTAAAACCGCCATAATCGGCCTTTCCCACGTCTTTTGGCTCTACTACAAGGTCAAGAAGATTACGACGTACTTTATCTACGCGCATATGTATGGCTTTGTACGTACATTGTCGGGCTTCTTGCATACTGTACCTGTCACTGTGCAATAAAAGCTGGATTTTGAATAGTTTCTGATGTTTGAAAAATGAGCGATTCTATTCTTAAAATAATAAAATTTTCCCAGGGGGACCCCCGCTGGGGGCGCTGCCCCCTGGACCCCCGCTCGGGGCTCTGCCCCCTGGACCCACGCTGGGGGATCTGCCCCCAGACCCCCGTAGCCTCCGGCGGCTGGGGCTCCGCTGCTATTCATTGGTTGTCAACGGTTGCACAACTCCTCCATATTAGCCTCTCTCGATAACAGCGTGCGTTGTTCTCAACCTGCACCTGGCTGAAGGTGCAGCATTTATCACCCTCACGCGCACACACCTGCAGTAAATTTTTTTACAAAATCAACACAATAATTGCAAGACAAAGAAAGAATACTTGCAAGTTTTGTATACATTTTGTAAAACATTACTACAGGTGTATGCGCGCGAGTGTGATAAATGCTGCACCTTTAGCCACGTGCAGGTTGAGAAACACGCACTCTGTTATTATCGAGAGAGGCTAATATCGGTTGGCGTCGGTTGCACAACCAGTTGACGTCGGAGACTTTGAATCCTGGGAGGAGTTAAAAGTGTCTCCTCAATGGGGAGCTTCAGTGATAATCTTTGAGATGAGCGATGCTGCTATTGAGAGTGTGGGCGAGCACCTGCTTCTGTTCCAGATAGTGCTGGTACTTGTTGCCGGTGGCAGGGGACGCGGATGGCGTTCGACCCGCGTAACGCAGTCCTCGCTCCGAACTCCCGTCACCCTGCACAAATGGCAAATGGTAATGTGGCAAATGGTAATTAAGAAAGGTTTTCTGTAGCGGTTGCATAGTACGTGGAAGGGGGGTACTTTTTGTAAATCGAGATAATATGCCTATCGGATTCCCCATCAAAAACTGCATATGTAGATGAAGTTTTAGGAAAAAATTTGTTCAGGCATCATCGAGATATTCATTGGTAAAGGTGGGCAGGTCGCATTTTTGCCGTTTTTCAACGTTTTTAGCCATATTTCAGCAACCGAGGGCTTAGAGGGCTACGATTGGCGTCAAAAGATCCCATAGGGACCCAAGTCTGGACCAATTTTGAGCCCAATCGGCCACCTGTTTGGCGAGATATGGCATCACAAAGTGCATTTCTGTATATTTGCACCTGTTGCAAATTTAGTTTTTTGAATACCACGGCTCGAATACATGCCCTGCACGGGGTAAAATTTTGACAGCAAGTAGAGAAGGGTTAGGCCTAAAAACTTTAGTACTACCGCAAAAAATCTCTATAATTGGAATTGGGACTACAGTCCTCTCGAATAGTGACAAATACAGCAAAAATTTCCCGCCTTTTTTATTTTTCAAGATAAATTAGCAATACCACTGAAATTTTTTCCTCGTAAGTAGCCTATCTTATGTAGAATTTGATGTAGATTTCAAAAATAAAATTGTTTTTCCCAAAAAATTTAACCCCTAGCATATAATTTTGCAAAAAGTAGTATATTTTTGTGAATTTAGGGTAAGGGTTAAATTTTTTGGGGAAAAAATTTTATTTTTGAAATCTACATCAAATTCTACATAAGATAGACTACTTACGAGGAAAAAGTTTCAGTGGTATTGCTCATTTATCTTGAAAAATAAAAAAGGCGGGAAAATTTTTGCTGTATTTTTCACTATTCGAGAGGACTGTAGTCCCAATTCCAATTATAGAGATTTTTTGCGGTAGTACTAAAGTTTTTAGGCCTAACCCTTCTCTACTTGCTGTCAAAATTTTACCCCGTGCAGGGCATGTATTAGCGCCGGGGTATTCAAAAAACTAAATTTGCAACAGGTGCAAAATATACAGAAATGCACTTTGTGACGCTATATCTCGCCACACAGGTGGCCGATTGGGCTCAAAATTGGTCCAGACTTGGGTCCCTATGGGATCTTTTCGCACGCCAAATTGTAGCCCTCTATGCCCTGCGGTTGCTGAAATATGGCTAAAAACGTTGAAAAACGGCAAAAATGCGACCTGCCCACCTTTACCCATGAATATCTCGATGATGCCTGAACAAATTTTTTCCTAAAACTTCATCTACATATGCAGTTTTTGATGGGGAATCCGATAGACATATTATCTCGATTCACAAAAAGTACCCCCCTTCCGCCTATACTACAGGCTACTCTCAATCCTTACAGAAAACGTTTCTTAAAGGAATCCATGCACGCGTGTATTATTTGATTCAAACTATCTTCATTCGAAAGATCATCCTCCGGACTTTCTATTTCTGCTAGTTTGCCCCATTGAAATCGCCCCCATGGCTGTGGGGCGAAACCCTCATCTTTCGTTTTTGGTGCGTCGTATTTTTCGCATTCTTTGAGTACAAGAGCCAAGTTGCAGCGGAAACTTGGCTAATTGTCGTCCGTTTTTACAAATATACTCAAAGAATGCTAAAAATACGTCGCACCAAGAAAGTAATTTGGGGGTTTCGCCCCACAGCCACGGGGGCGATTTCAATGGGGCAAACTAGCAGAAATAGAAAGTCCGGAGGATGATCTTTCGAATGAACATAGCTTGAATCGAACAATACACGCGTGCATGGATTCCTTTAATGGTAAATTGTAAGTAAAGTAGGTAAATAAATGGTAAAAAATAAAAGCGCCTACCTATGTAAAATTGGCTTCTCTTTCGATCTACCGTAACCCCACTTTTAGGACCCGGCTCCTGAACATGAGGTTAGATCGAAAGAGGAGCAAATTTTACCATGCCCGCAAAGGTGTGAAACTAGAAACTTGCCTCATTCTCATGCCCTGCCGTAACACGAAGCTAGGAATACACATACATAGTACGCCAAGGAGTGAGCGTGTGGTCTGACCTGACTAGC
>JASAMW010001549.1:0-10174 GCA_030247985.1 Epsilonema sp. ZAB3_2
GCCGGCGGCTTCCAGATGTACGACAATCCACTCATAGCCATGTGGTTCCTTCCATACAGAACAACCGTCGTTGATATCAGTGACAATGGCTGATGGCGTAAGAAGCAGCTGCTCTGAAAATGACACGCCAAAAGAATAGCCATCAGCAGGTTTTCTTAGCTTTTCGTATTCACGGCGAAACACGGCGGCGCAGGCCGCATACTGGGTTTCAGTGGTGCACTCGAGTTTCAAGCGTCCGAGCACTTTGAGTTGATAGTCAAAGAGGAATACCCACGTGAAATGAAGATTATTGCATAGGTCGAGAAAGCGGGAGAGTAGCTGTGGATATTCCGTAGCGATATAGCCGAAGAGAAGAATGAATGTCTGCTGAAGACTGGGAATCAACCATGGACTATCTTCATCACCTTTGAATAATGTGAGCAAAAAACGACGAAGCTGCCAAGTAGCCGAACTGAGTTCGTGCTCAGACTTCTGCGCAGGCACGTCACGACTGCCAGCTTCAACAGCGCCAGTGGATGCGAATGCTTTGTAGGTTGGCACAGCTAGTGAATGCGTAGCGCTCTGTTGCTGCCAGAATCGGTAAGTATAGCTAAGCAGCGTCTCAAATTCATACCCAAGTGCGATGGCGGCGAAAAATTCTTGCATGGTTTTGTGGGAGAATGAGTAGGTTTTAACAACTTCAGTTGAACTCATGGTTTTTGTTGCTTTCTCTTCAGAGATAAGAAAGCCCACTGCTTCCATCAATCCATGATCCACTTGGAATTGGTCAACGGTTTCTTGACTGAACACCACTGTACCCTCCTCGCTTTTTCTCAGCCCCTTCCATGCCATTGAACCAAGACGAACGATTGCTGGATCACTGATCCAGCTGTTGACTTCTAATTTTTTCTTAATCCCTGGTCGCGCTTCGATCAGTGTGATTAGCTTGTTGCCCATCTCCTTGTACAGACAGTACTGACTGCTGGACACATTGGCATATCCAATGATCATTGCCAACAGAAGAAGTATTGGAGGACCCAACGACTCCTGGATACGTTTATCGCTTCTGAGTTTGGCGAGAAGGTTCTCTTTTTCCTCGTGGGAAAAGTTGTGCAGTTTGGGGAAATGTTTGCACACAAACTCTTCCTGTTTCTGAAGGGTCAGAGGAAGAATGTTGGCGATTTCACAACTGGATGCGTCGATTTCTCCAAGTTTGTATGATCGGGTGGTGATAATGATGGGTGATCCTGCAATAATTACGGCTTCTTGCCCGCTGAAAAGGTGATTGAGTTCGTCGCACTGTGCAGCTGATTCATCCAATCCATCCAAGAGCAGCAAAACGTCTTTCTCGTTCAGTTCCAAGCAGTCCAGTAGGTCCTTGCCAGTTTCAATGTCCATGTCTTGCAGTGGTAGACACGCCTGCTTCATCCATTGCCAGCAAAGATCGAGGCAGGATTCAAATTTCTGACCTGCCAAATCTCGGAGTTTCGCCATGAGCACAAGCTTGAACTCAGCCAATGCTGATGAGGGTTGAGTGACACTTGACTGTTTGCCAGACAACAACTGTTTCCAGTCAAAGCATATTTTCTTCATCAATGTCGATTTTCCTGTGCCGGCGTCTCCACTGATGATGACTGGACGTCCACTCATGGCTTCCCTTAAGTACGGCTCATAGTCAGCTGATTCTTCTTCCTTCAACTCTAGATGTTTGTGCCGTATGCTGAGGTTGACGTACACTTCATTCAGAGGAATGGCCGTCCCCAGCTGATTGGGCAGAAGCTGTACCATGGAAGAGATGTTGTACAAATTGGCAATGGTATCAAACACGTCAGCTCTTTTCACCCTTGGTCGCGTGAGTGAAGTTGAAGTAGAGGGAAGATGGGGAAGAGAAGAGGAAGAAATAACTTCTTCATGGGCTGAAGTTGCCAGTTGTTGAGCTGTTCGGCTAGCTGTCTCTGGGATGAATAAGTCCGCCTGTCGTTGGACGATGGTCAAGGGGAACGCACTGGCCGTTCCTGATTGAGCGAATGAGCCTGATAGAGTGACTGTTCCGTGAAATGAACCTGATAGAGTGACTGTTCCGTGACCACTTCCTCCAGTGTCTTCTTTCACCCTTGGAAGCTTGGGTTGAATTATTGAAGTGAGGGAAGGGAAGATGGTCGTGGAGAACGCGCTGCCATTTCCTACAATGCGGTCTCAGCTCAGTAAAATTTCGCTAATCTCGTCTCGTTATGGTCTCGGTCTGGGCCTGGTTTTTCAGCAAAAATAATCCAGTCTCACCCCCCCCCCCCCCCAGTATACATACTGTAAAGCTTCGTGTATAACCCCGGGGAGATAAAATTGTTAGTCACTGATTCGAGGGGAATTACTACGTATACACGAGGGGGTTATACACGAGGCCAAGCAAAACGTGCCAAATCGCATGCTTTCAGACCAATATACCCTGCGTACCTTCCTTATCCGCTGACTTTGACTCTAACTGCTTCACGCCACCCATGGTACTTGATTCTCGAACCTCTGCGACATCAATTTCCAGGATCATCCGTCCAGTGACTGAGAACTTTCTCATGTGGTACCCTTCCACAGCCAAGCCCTCGGCAGCTTTGCGTAGCCATTTGGACAGCTGCCTTGTGGTGAGGATAGCGTTGCTTTCAATGCCCATGTCAATATTGCACCCTTGGGATAACGCAGCGCCTGTCTGGTGAGAAGAACCTTCTGGAAGTTGCGTTTCTCTCCTTGCTGAAACGGCTGCTTCTTTCAACTGCTGGGTCATTGACTCCAAGACGCGCGTGTCTGCTGCAGGAATGTCGACCTCTGCTGGAGCTGGACGCTGTCTGATGTCAACATCCAACTTCATGCGCCCTGTGACTGAAAGGTTTGCAAAATGGTATCCTTTGTTGTCCGCAAGACGCGAGAACAAGGTGAACCATTCATTTAGCTGTTCTGCAGTTAGAACGGCATTGATAATGATACCCATCTCAATCCACAGGGAACCCGGCCTACAAGTGAAAGCAAAAATAGCTTTATTCTTGCTTAGGGGAAGAATGGAGGACGTACATTAGTGTAAACGTAACAAAGCATCTCTGGCAGAGATTCGCCCCAATTATTTGGGTTTTTGAAATATCCAATTATCAGGTTTGTAGGTAAATGTATTGTATACTAATGTGTGTTGATGACGAGTATGCAGCTCAAGCTCCTTCAACATCTTCTTCTTCTTCAACATCGAGCTGTCTCCAGTTGGGTTCGTAAAAATCGATTATTTTACAAAACCAATATTAAAGGCGGGGGGTAACGTTACGAACGAACAGGTATTTTCACACATGCTCCCCACCATTGAATAGAGAATTTTTTTCTGCCCATATGCGTCATATGTCAAAATGTTGTAGCTCCTTGCGTTGTTGAGGTACGTAATTTTTTCGGCATCCCTCTCCCATAGCTGTGAACCATAGATAAGCGTCGAGGCGCACGGGTGACTGTCGTGAGTTTTGCGCGGTTTCGAAAACGGCTCTGTCATGGACGCTCTAAATGTCCGTGGCACAAAGAAACGAGGAGAAAATAAAGAAAAAATTTGCAAAATAACACCATGAGCTATTGAGCAGGATTTATAAAGCTATCGTCTACTACGTTCGAGCGCATTTGTTGCATCGCTTGGAAATACCGCGCAGAATGCACGACAGTCACCCGTACGCCTCGACGCTTATCTATGGTTCACAGCTATGGGAGAGGGATGCCGAAAAAATTACGTACCTCAACAACGCAAGGAGCTACAACATTTTGACATATGACGCATATGGGCAGAAAAAAATTCTCTATTCAATGGTGGGGAGCATTTGTGAAAATACCTGTTCGTTCGTAACGTTACCCCCCGCCTTTAAGTTGTACAAACCATCCAAATAATTGGGTTTTATGAAACCAAAAATTGGGTATCCAAATAAATTGATATGATATTTCCAAAACCCAAATAATTGGGGGCGAATCTCTGCCAGGATGCTTGTTCTGTTTACACTACTGTACGTGCTCAATTCTTCCCCTAAGCAGGAATTATTATATATTTTTGGTGAAAGAAAGGACGACCATGTTCGTCGCATTGCCATATGGCACGTTGGCATATTGGTGTTTCGGTTTTTCCTTCTAATGGTCCAGTTCCAGTCTCCAGTTTTTCCATTCAAGCGTGGAGTATTAACATCATGTGTCAACGAAAATTGTTGAAAGGTTTCTTCTGTGAAACTATTCTGTCTCGCTTACCAGGCGCGCCGTACTGTAACAGTGACCACAACAGTACCATCTTCACTGAGTTCGGTGCTGTCATGATCTAGTAGATAGTGCTCAGGCAAGATGAACCTCATTCTGATGCCCTTTGGGAACGCTCCAATCATCTGGAACAACAACACTTCATAATATTAAATTACTTTCCTTCAAAAGACTCGATATAATGTTCATTGTTTGTTTGCCGGTGGTTTTTGGTTGGTGTAGATTAGGTATGTAGATGTAGACGTACAAAGAGCGTCATATCAGCGCCATTGTATACGCCACACGTACCACTTTGCAATACCGTTTATGTACGTACACTACATACATAAACTAGTATCTCCATATCCTTTACAATTTCTTGCATCATGCTTCTCAGCCTACGGCCTTCCTCCGAGTCGTCCTGATTATAAGCGTCTTCATATGACATGTTATCAATCCTTCCAGAGAGATCGAGAATGTGGGATCCCGGTTGCTGGTGTGCGATTAATCCTAAGCGGTAAGACCTCTTCGCACGTGCTTTGCTATTTCACTATGTTGCACACATACATACGTACACAACATAGTGAAAAACACTTCAAACTCACACGATAACCGATATCGAACATAACCCGAAGAAATTGGTCAATTTTGACTTGTATCATCATAACTCGATATGTCGGGTCTTTCATACTATTCGCCTTTCGCGATAACGCTGTGCGTGATTTCGCAGTGCACTACATAGCTAGGGTGCAGTAGTTAGCACACTACCAAAACTCGCCGCCTAGTAAACATTTACGTCACAAATATACAAGTTTTACATGAATAAAAGAACGTAATTCGCAGTCGAGGAACAGCCGACTGCGAATTACTTTCTTGGATGTTCCTCGACTGCGAAGCGAATTACTTTCTTTCTTCATGCAAAACTTGTATCAAAAATATATAACTCCTGTATTGGGAAGAATGGGCCACGTTGTGAAAAGAAACAAGGAGGCATTGGCCCGTTTTCGCCCCTTTATAATGGGTTTTTTCAAATCCCCTATTTTTATTTTCCCCATTATAATGGGGATTTACGAAACCTTTATAATGGGGATTTACGAAACCAATTTTTACTTTCCCATTATAATGGGGATTTACGAAACCCTTATAATGGGGATTTACGAAACCTATTTTTACTTTCCCCTTTATATGGGGATTTACGAAAGAAAGGTTTCGTAAATCCCCATTATAAAGGTTTCGTAAAACCCATTATAATGGGGAAAGTAAAAATTGGTTTCGTAAATCCCCATTATAAAGGTTTCGTAAATCCCCATTATAATGGGGAAAATAAAAATAGGGGATTTGAAAAACCCATTATAAAGGGGCGAAAACGGGCCAATGCCTCCTCGTTTCTTTTCACTACGTGGCCCATTCTTCCCAATACAGGAGTTATATATTTTTGCTTGTATATTTGGACATAATGGTTACTAAGCGGCGAATTTCGGTAGTGTGCGAAATACTGCAAGACAGTTAGCTAAGTGCACAGAAATCACGCACAGCGTTATCGCGAAAGGCGAATACCCTCACCTTCCGTCAGCATCCTGTAGATATGCTCCTGTCCTGGCCCCATCTTTCTTACTGCCTCGCAGAAGCAATCATAAGCATTTGGACCGCGTTTCTGAAGTATGTCAATCAGAGTTTCCGCAGGATGCCGCCGCGATTGTCGCCTGAAATGTTTGGGCAGACCGTTCTTGCATAACGCGCTGTAGCTTTACAGTTGATCAGACGCGCTATGTACCTTTTGCGCGGTCTCGAGGTAACCCCCGGATATTAGTAAATAAATAGATCAGCGCTTGAGATTTTCGTAAGCTACAGTTTTCCCCCCCCCCCCCCCCCCTCCATACCTGATGTCGTCGATGTGAATCTGGTTCAGGAGTTTGGCAGACTTCAGATATGGTACAACCTCATCAACGTCTAAGTCTTTGATCAAGAGGTTCAGATTAGCTACCAAGTAATCCCTTTTGTTCTGTGGCATGCCAACGTAACGCTCTGCTTCAGCCATATTCCAAAATTATGTAGTTTGTTTTGGAAAGAATGTCAATCCGACATAAGAGGCGATCGATCGTCCCGGCATTCTACAGTACCTGACGGATTGTAAAGCAGTGGCGGGACCGCTTGAATTTAACCAGCCCTGATACTGTACGTATGTATTGTATCTCCTGGACAGGACCCACTAACTAGGCCCGCAGGCCCAGAGCGGGTCCACCCACTGCGGTTTACTCTAATGGGCAGGTCAACCCTTGATCGGCCCGGCTGATCGGTCGAATTCAAAAAAGTTGATGATCAAGCTCACGATCGTCGTTTTTCAATGGCGGGAGACGTCTCACCTTGTCTTATGGTGTGCGCCGGGGTTGCATACACAAAAATACGGTAAGAACCCAAGTGAGTGGAAAAGTTTTGCGAAGCGTACCCATAGGCCTACGTACTGTATGCAAAACAGTGCGACAAAACAAACAAACTGTCGCATGAGGTTTTGGTATAGTGTAACCAAAATCATCGTACTCCAGGCATTATTTATCCCCGGTTCTAGCAACCATAGAGCAAAGCGGTCAAAAACCCCACGGCTAACTTTCAGCCGGATTGTCGACAAAAAACCGCTTGCCTCAGTGGCGAGATATCGCCAAATTCCTTCAGTACTAAAATCGCCAAATTGGGCGTCGACCATTGGGCAATTCTAAACCTCGCAAACGCTCGAAAAATCAAAAATGGTAGAAATATGCATACGTGATGAAAACAACAAAAACGGGCAACGGGCCTTCGGGCGTACAGGGTCGTGGGGTGTCGCGGTTTGCGTGGTTTAGCGTCTGCCAAATGTCGACGCAATTTCAGTACTGAAGGAAATCGGCGATATCTCGCCCGCCACTGAATGCAGATAGACGCAAGCGGTTTTTTTATTGTCAATCCGGCTGAAAGTTAGCCGTGGGGTTTTTGACCGCTTTGCTCTATGGTCGCTAGAACCGGAGATAAATAATGCCTGGAAGTACGATGATTACGGTTACACTTTAGTATCCCTTATCAGGACAAGGACAAGTTTTCAGCTTCATACGGCATGACAGACTAACATTTTTGCCCCGCTTATCGTTATGTTTTTATTGCCCCAAGCGCCCACTGCAGAAAGTTTACAAAAGTCACCAAAGGTATTTATTTTGCAAGGCTATTAGCAGTTGCATACAGGGCTGCCTACTAAAATTAAATTTTGATTGTAGTATAGTATAGTATAAGGGGTGACAGTTTTAATTCTAGTATAGTATAGTATACTAAAATTAAACATTTTAATTGTGGTATAGTATACTAGTAGTATAAAAGGTAGTAATAAGACCGCTAAACCAGATGGAAATGATGAAAATTACCCCTCATACCTGTGTATTTTGATGTGATGGAACGTGAAAATAGCGAAAAACAAAGAAATCTTTGCGTTTTATTGCATTTCTTCTGTCAAATATTGAGTTAGTAGAGGATAAAACGAGCTAAACGGTGTAGAAATATGGCAGTATACTACATTTAATTTCAGTCTAGAATTAATTTTAGTAATTTATACTAGAATCTGCGAATTCTAGTAATAGTATACTATTTATATTTTTCCTAATTGTGGTATAGTATAGTATAGTATAAAACGTCAAAATAATTGTAGTATGTAGTAATAGTAAAAATAAATAGTAAGTAGTAGGCAGCCCTTGCAAATCTGTTGTTACATAGTCTTACCCATCTTCACTGCAACGAAGATAACGGTGCTCAGCTCAGCTCATGTGCTAGACAGCCAAACGCGCTGCTTCCAAAGCCTGGTCAACGCCAAATACCGTACATATAAAATGTACTGTAGGTAGATGGTAGGCTACGTATACGTACGTACTACAATATATGGTGAGAAATCATTTTGAATTGAGAGAGATACAGTACGTAGGACATACATATGGGCTCGCTCGGGGGCTCTGAAACCACTTGTTTGCTAACGCAGTACGATTAGTGGAGTAAAGCTGTCTATGCATCATGCGTTTATGTTTTGTGGCACAAAGATGTCTCTGCATGCACGCGCTTACTTACCTCTATGCAGATGTCTATGTAGATACAGTACGTACACGTAAACGCTCGTGCATAGACAGCTGTGATCCACTAATCTTACTGCGTTAGCTGACGAAAGGTTTCTTGGGGGTGGGGGGGGGGGTGGCCCCATTTTTTTCTACTTATCGCACCAAATGATACATTTTTCCAAGCTTCTGAGGGCATCTTGGCCTACCGCCATCTGTGCAACACTACCGCATTCACAACTAATGCCATAATCACCTTTTCACGCAGTTTTGACATCATTACAAGCCATAATTTTTCCGCGAAGGTAGGTTGAAATTTTACACCCCTAACCGCCAAAGTTTGGGGCGTAGAACTACGTACGTACGGACTGGGGCGTAATACGTAATACCAGGACTCCGTATAATAGAGAAGGACTGAGCATCTTTGAACAAACGGCGTGCGCAGAGCTACGCCCGATGCCCCAACTGGGGGACGCTGGAGGCGACACTCAGCCACATAGTAGGAGGCGCCGCAAAAACTCATAAACTTGATGTTTCAAGTTTATGCTACACCTGGGCGGTGAGCTCCAGGTCGGTGTTTATCCAGCATTCTAAGGTGCGTGCAGAATTCTGTACACACCTTTTTTGCCTGGGTAAACACCGACCTGTCTCAGGTTGTCTGAACCTGAACCACCAGGTTGTCTGAACCTGAACCTGCACCAACCTGAAACATCAAGTTTACGAGTTTTTGTGGCGCCTCCTACTATGTGGCTGAGTGTCGCCTCCAGCGTTCCCCAGTTGGGGGACGGCATCCCCGAGTTGGGGGACGTACCCCAGATGGGGGACGGGGTCCCCAGTTGGGGGAAGCTTTTGGCCCTTATCGGGCGTAGCTCTGCGCACGCCGTTTGTTCACAGATGCTCAGTCCTTCTCTATTATCCCTTAGTTGTACGCATGACGTCTATAGACGTCATAGGATTTTTGCCCAAAAATTCCTACTAAATCTGTCCTACGACCGGGTCTGAAATTCTTACTAATTATTCCTACTATTTCGACGTATTTTTTCGGCGAATTCGTAGGAATCAGAAATTATTTCCTACGAATTTTTTTCGAAAAATCCTACGAGTTCGACCCAAAATAATCGGACAAAATCCTACAACATGAAATTCCTACTACTCATTTTTTTCTATGGAGACACGTCGTAGGACAGATTTAGTAGGAATTTTCGGGCAAAAATCCTATGACGTCTATAGACGTCATGCGTAACATAACTAAGGATAATAGAGAAGGACTGAGCATCTGTGAACAAACGGCGTGCGCAGAGCTATGCCCGATAAGGGCCAAAAACTTTCTGCAATGGGGACCCCGTCCCCCATCTCGGGGACGTCCCCTGAACTCGGGGTATGCCGTCCCCCAACTGGGGGAACGCTGGAGGCGACACTCAGCCACATAGTAGGAGGCGCCACAAAAACTGGTAAACTTGATGTTTCAGGTTGGTGCAGGTTCAGGTTCAGACAACCTGTGGTTCAGGTTCAGACAACCTGAGACAGGTCGGTGTTTACCCAGGCAAAGGTGTGTACAGAATTCTGGGATGCACCTTAGAATGCTGGATAAATACCTACCTGAGCTCACCGCCCGCACGTAGCATAAACTTGAAACATCAAGTTTATGAGTTTTTGCGGCGCCTCCTACTATGTGGCTAGTGTCGCCTCCAGCGTCCCCCAGTTGGGGCATTGGGCGTAGCTCTGCGCACGCCGTTTGTTCAAAGATGCTCAGTCCTTCTCTATTATACGGAATCCTACAATTACGTATTACGCCCCAGTCCGTACGTACGTAGTTCTACGCCCCAAACTTTGGCGGTTAGGGGTGTAAAATTCTAACTGACCTTCGCTAGCAATACGTAACTGAACGAAGATGGACAAAAATA
>JASAMW010001551.1:0-23165 GCA_030247985.1 Epsilonema sp. ZAB3_2
GATATGGCATGGACAGAGGCTTAGCTATGGACAACAGGCTTATGTTTAGCTATGGACAAAGGCTTACGCTTAGCTATGGACTAGTGTTGTCAACCTTCGAAATTTACTGCGGCGGTAAAGTAAGGTAAAATTACCGGCAGTACACAACGGTAATATTCAGGGGTATATGGTGACCCAAAATTTTTGGGGAGGAAAATTTAGGAGAGGGAAGATATATGGGCGAGCGTAGCGAGCCCTCGGGGGGTTTGCCCCAAGAACGGGGGTCTGGGGGCGGGAGCCCCCAGCGGGGGGTCTGGGGGGCAGCGCCCCCCAGGAAAAATTTTTCACTTTTACACCCATAATAATGCATTTTCCAAACTCCTGAGACTATACCTCACAGTGACCGCGCATAGTTACCGTAACCACAGGTAAGGCCAAAAAACGCGTTTTCACGCAGTTTCACACCATTGCACTCCTAAAAGAAATATTTTTCGCAAAAGTGGGTTGAAAATTTTCCTCCCCTGACCACCTAATTTTGGGGAGGAGAACCCTGAACTGGGGAGGAATACCTCCCCTTCCCACTACGACCATATACCCCTGATATTACCGCGCGGTAATTTTACCGTCATAATTTTTTTACCGCAGTACTTTCTGAAATAAATTGACGGTAAAACGGTAAAATATGGTAAAAATTTTGTCCTCTGTTTTTGATTCTTTATTGTTTATTTTACACATAATGGCATGCATGCATTGGCGACTCACCGCTTTCGTACTTTTGGCAACTAGTAAAGGTGAGTGTTACTAATCGCATGTCCATACTTCATCAGCTTGGAAGTACATAACCAACCGTCGCAAAGAAAACGACAAACAAAACATGTGAATGTAGAACAGTACTGTATATAAGGAATTGAACAGGTGATGAAGAATCGTTGACGTGCGTCATGATATTTCTGTGTGGTCGCAAGATGACCCGTCACATGGGTGAGTATGACGTTTTGGGCAGTGACTCCTGCCTGACCATCCAGGAATCATGACGCAAGTATGTAGCGAAAAGAGACTAAGTTCCACAAAATTTGCGTAGGGCGCCCTCTATTCTATACCACTTTTTGTTCAGCAGAAAATGGCGTCCCTTTGCCATAACCTAAAATGATCTTATATCTGCTCAGCCTCACTCGATACTTTATACCACGGTAACGGTGAAAAAGTGAGTTATTACAGCCATGGTCGCTTTTGGTAAACGGTAAAAGTACAGTAAAAAAGTACCGTTTTACCGCCAAAATTTTTGAAAGTACTTTTGGCTGAATCGACGGTAAAAAGTACAGCCAAATAATTTACCGTCATCATTCGACGGTAAACTGTACAGTACCGTTTTGAAAAACTGCGAAAGTACAGGCGGTAAAACGGTAAAGTAATTACCGTTGACAACACTACTATGGACACAGGCTTAGGCTTTAGAACAGAGGCATAGGTTAGCTATGGACACAGGCTTAGGCTAGCTATGGACACAGGCTCAGTTAGCAAGACTACTATTGTAATGAATGGCCCATTCACGTTTGGAAAGAAATGCGCTCGACGTACGCCGGACGCATTCATGGCTGACATACATGCCTTTGCATGTGTTGAGCCATGGACACGCCGAGCGTACGCCCAGCGCACGTGTCTCTGATGTGAATGAGGCATAAATCTAACCATGATTCCACTGTCAGCAGGGTAAGAGATGAGACAATGCCGAAGGCGATGACAGCGAAAACGCCGCTGATATTGTAGACGGAGATACCGTCGGATTCGTCTTCGCTCTTCGGACAGTTCTTCTGATTCGGATTCTCATCCCACCATTTCTTTTTCAGGTGCTCCAATTCTCTCTCATCCATCAGTTTCAGTATTCTAATAGGGAAACATAGGTAGGTAGGTACCTACTACCTACGGTACCGCGCATGTACAGAAATTATGTATGTAGTATGTACCTACATACGATGCAAAGCATGAACGACTGATAAAAGTGAAGTGTACATAAAGTCATTGCAACTTGGATAATTGCAACTTGCAACTTGCAAATATTCGAACTAGACTGCCGTACTGTGCTTACGTATTTGAAATGCTTTCTTGCAGAAGCGATCCTTGCTGAACAGCGATAGCGTAGGGTTTTCTCGAGAACTCGGCTCCCACTTGTTTCAACCGGCAGTCCGTCAGAACTGCATACTTGATCTCCGTTGCATCGCCTGTAAAACAGAGGGTATTGTGGGAAAAGAAAAATTTACTAATGTACATAATTACATAGGCTTAGGCTTAGGCTGAGGCTTAGTCCTTAGGCTTAGGCTTGGGCTTGGGCTTTGGATTTGAGCTTGGGCACTACTGCACATACATTTTTTGCCCCAAAATTTTTTGGCCTATAAACCTAGCAAATTCCTGATCTCCGCTCACCGCACCGATAAAAGCGAATCCTTCGTTCGCTGACGGAGAGGCGAGAACTCGTTTGATGGCTTCTTCGGTGGAATTGGGTAGGCCGGCTTCCTGCATGTAGCGCCACATATTTGTGAAGCGATCCGAGACGGGATAATCCCAGACTGCCACCTCCTCTGCTTCACCTGCAGCTGATGTGCCGTCGCCAGTAGTCGATGACGGGTCTCTATCGGTTTGCAGGCTCATCGCTTTCCAAATGCTGCAAAGGAAAGAAGACTTGGGTCATCAGCTCTCGAATGAGCCCTGGATGGACGCCGTAGCGGCAAAAGTCATCGCTTTCAAAATGAGAAAAGAAGACTTGGATCATAACCATAAGCTTTCGAATGAGCCCTGAATGGACGCCGGTAGCTGCAAAACACATTTATGATGCAAAGCATCATCCAAATGATGCAAAGCAAAAAACTCGGCCACCCATTACTGCTTACCCTCTCCCTTCCTATGTACTTCGTCCTTTACTCATAGAATCTCTCTTCAATCTCCGCCATGCGCCGGAAGTAATCCTCGGAAGCGGAGCCTTTTACGGGGGCGTAGGAGATGCGATGCTGTTTTGCGAGATCTTCCAGATCCGAGATGGGCGTCTCGAGTCGCGATACGGTGAGAAAGGCCGCCAGATTCGCCGTGTAGGACGAAATGACGATGAAGCCGAACAGCCACCACACCGCTGCCACGATTCGACCGCTCACGTTCTTCGGCGCCTCGCCTCCGCCTTAACAAATAAAGGAAGTAATATAGGGTGCAGGGGGGTAAAGTGGGACAGTCAGGGGTATGCTCAGACTAAACGTTTTTGTCGGGGCTGAGGAAAACTATATGCAGGCGCGTTATACCTACTGTAGTTTGCTGATAAAATTTCGGCTTTACCCCACAGTTTTCCACCATAAAACGCAGCGCTAACGCGGTTCCACTGCGGTCACCTTGGGGTGTCAGTGACGTCATGCAGAACCACAAGCACTCGTTAAAGGAGGAGAACTCTCGTTTCTCCGGGTCATCTTTGTATCGTTCCTTATTGTTGGAGTAGGAGTAGGGACTGAATCTGTCCAATAGCCAGAGTAGGGAGCTGGTGAAGAAGTACCGTATTTTTGGGTGTATATCCCATCAATCATTAATCATCAATTTTTAATCATTAAGCATTAAGCATTTATTATTGATCAATAATCATTATCATGTATCCCCCCCCCCGTGTGTGTAACCCCCCCCCCCCCCCCATCAGACCTCTCGATTTTTGTAAGGGGCTTGTTTGTACACCCAAAAATACGGTAGGCGGCGAACAGACAGCCCCAGACTGGCAGCTCCAGAACCGTGAGAAAGCGAAAAGGCGAGTAGTTGACTTCGTGCCGTTTCATCAAGATCGTTGTGCCGACCAGATCGTAATAGGGCACTGTAAAATCCACATAGTTCTCTTGCTCCGCCATCACTGACAATGGTGCCAGAGCGATGTCAGCTGCCTAAAAATTTAGAGTTGTACTGTAGTACGTAGGGTACTGTGGGGTAAACCCGGTCATGGGAAATCCGGGCACCTAGGCTTCAGAAGTCAGAACTGTATATCCTCAGCAACCGATTGAGACGAGTAGAACATCAATCGATTCCTTGAACTCTCCTCTTTCAAATGAACTATTCGATTCGTCATATGCTCATGCTGAACCAGCAAGTTCAAAGAATGTTTAGGTGGCCGGGTTTACCCCCACAGTATCTTACATACGTACAGTACCTATTGTGTCCAATACTAAACTTGGTCAAAAGCTTGAAAGGAGATGTTTTTTTTTGGATTTTTACCCCGGAAACTAGCTCTCCGATTAGACCATTCCATTCTCCTTGCGCGTTCTTCGTTCCGTAGACGCCGTCTTTCACTGGATGCAAGGAGTAGGTAAATTTCTGGTCCTCTTTGATCTTCTCAATGAGATCAATGCAAAAGCCACGGTACGGATAGAAGGGGCAGTTGTCCTTGGAGGGGCATCGTTCAATGAATGGAGGTTGCTGAAAATGCAATATGATAGCGTGACAGATCGTTCCATCCAACCATGGCCATATTTACCCCACAGTACCCTATCTACTTACCACAACAATTGCAACGTTGTAATGCTTGATTTCTTTTATGTCTTGAATCAAGCGCTCGTACTGAACTGTAACCCCATCGGTTATATTCCAGCTGCCCATCTGAAAAAAATTTAATTTAAAAGCGAAATTTTATTTTTAAAAGCGAAATTCAAACAAAATGTACGTAACGTACATACTTGCGTCAATAACGATCTATGGAACTTGATAAAAAAGAAAAAGCTGAGCTTGCTTACAATCTTGGACCAATGAAGATATCGCTCGAAGTCATAGAGGGCAAATTTCACTCTGACATTCTGGAAATAATTTCTCTCATCTTCATCGTGGGTGTAATTGTCCTTCAGGTACTGACCGTAACTTCCCTCAGGTTGCTTCGTGTCCATGTATTCCACGAGAGAATAGGTAAGATTGCCAAACAGGGTGGAATTGTAACAGCCGTAGCTGGGTACCAAATCCACGGTGCGATTCAGCTGCAGCAAATAGCCCCAGGCGATGTGGACCATGTCCAGAAAAAAAGATACGTCGACCTAAAAAAATAGAAAAGGGATGCAAAAGTTGTTTGATTCACTTTTGTAATGATAACTAATGCTGTCGCTATGTAACGATTACTGATTAGATATTAATGATTAATGATTATTACTGATTACTTGTGACTAATGACCACTAAATGATCCTGCGTACTTCATTGGTCCCAGTGATCATATCCGTGGAGTGCAACTCATTGCGGAGGAAGTTTTTGAAGCTTCGAATCTGGTAATAGCCACGTCCACCGTCCATTTGCACCAGAAACACTTGAACCGTGGTGCAAGCATTACAGAGGAAGGAAGTTGTGTCCTAAAAGCATAAGCCAGGTGATCGCTTTTTCACTTTTTTAGTAGTGTGCTTTGTGCAGTGCAACGCAACCGTCGGATTAGCGAACTTAGTGATCTGTAATGTACCGTACGTACAGTGTATGTTCAATGATGTACTGAGTACAGTACAGTACAATAGTACAGTACAATATTCAACTGTCGCCTACCTTTGTCAAAACTCTCCACTGGAAACGAGGTGGGTCCATTTCCATTTCCGGCTTTGCCTGTAAAAAAAAAGGGCGGGGCTAGGATGGAAGGCACAAAAGTTGCGAAGGTCAGCGGTAAATTTGAACTAATTTGTATAATTTGCATAAGATACATATGTTTTCTTACCAGCGCCAAGTAGCGTTCAATGTTGTGAGTTTTGCCGAGCAGCCAAATTTCAGTTATGGTCACATCCGCGCTCAGCATATCGATTTGTTGCCGTATTTCTGTGTCATTCGTTCTCATTTCTTGGATCAAAGTGTGCACTCTTGGCACCAGTTCAAGCATCTTCCTCCATGTAGCTTCATCATCACCTTATGATTAAAAAAATACCAACAACTGTTGCAGCAAGAATGTTGCAGAACACAACACAGCTATGTAGATTCAATAGTGTTACGTACTGCGTACGTATGGCAATAGTGTCCGAGGCCATTAGTTAGTAGTGTACGTAAACTAGTTCTAGGTATGTAAGGCGAGTTTAGCCAAAAGTCCCCGGACCGGTCCCTGGTGGGGTTGCCTAAGTCCGCAGCTGTGTCCGAGGGTAACGGGTTCGATTCCCGTTCGGTCCTATTTCTCTCCCCCCTTTTCGGGGCCCGGCTATCGCCATACGGAACGCGGCACGTCACATGGAGGACAGAACGGGAATAGAACCCGCTACCCTCGGTCACAGCTGTGGACACTAAGGCACACCACCAGGCGCCGGTCCCTGGTGGGGTTGCCTAAGTCCGCAGCTGTGTCCGAGGGTAACGGGTTCGATTCCCGTTCGGTCCTATTTCTCTCCCCCCTTTTTCGGGGCCCGGCTATCGCCATACGGAACGCGGCACGTCACAATAGTGTGGAAAGTGCGGTAACTCCGGAATACAGGTAAAGTACATAGCAAGACGCAAGATAGCTAGCTGCTGGTTTTTTCCCACATTACCCTTGCTACCTACGTACAGCAAGCAATATGTTGATAAATCTTACGAAACAAATCGTCGTGAAGCATCATCAACGTGTTGGAAAAGTTCATGTATAGCGGTAACTCCACAAGAACGTTGAGAAATACGGTGGTTGCGGGCACTATAGTGACGTAATTGTCAATGTCAACCGACCTGCCTCTGGCTGGATAGGAAGATACACCTGCAGAGAAAAAACAGAATTAGGGTTTGCGGGGTAAACCTGGCCAGCCATGTACGTGTGTACATATTACCTACATACATAGAAAGAACGGCCATCAGTTTGGTGGTCTGGTTTTCCCCACGGAGACACATGTACATAGACCCTATCAATTTATTGTGACGCACCATGAAATGGTTCCACGACGATGGGGAATTCAGTAGTAGTTGTAGTCGTTGTTGTTGCACTGGCAGCCTGTAATGGGGAGACGGGATAAGTTTCTATTGTGGTCATATTTGACATTGGAAGGAGATTTCCCAGTGGCAGCACAAGAGCGCCACCGATTTGCCTCAATTTGTCAGCTGGAAAATTTGGTTTCCTTTTCCTAGTCCAATGATCCAAAATTTTGGTTCATGCAGATTTCCAATTTCATGTCGTACCTTTCTCCAAAATTTCCCGACCGACTGCATCATCTTCGGCAACTTGACGTTTGATTCGCGATCTTTTTGCATCTTCGTCATCTTTGTCTATGGTAACGTTAGCTAAAGAAAGAACCACTGGAGTAGTCATACGCTACATCCTTGTACATCTAAAGAACATACCGTATTGTTGGGCGTACGGATAACCCCAGACTCTGGATATTTTTACCCCAAAAATACGGTACGTACGTACAACTCTATACGTACGCTTTAACCGAGGCTGTCCTCTCTTTCCAGTGTCCACGAATCGTAGCGAACTTGAACGGTGGGGATACGGCTCATTTTCGCCAAAGCTCGAATACCGGCGATCACATTTGGAGACTTCGCAATGCTCAAGACGAAATCAGCGTCCAACAGCTGGTCGCAAACTGCAATGCAAAGGCAAGCACACAAACCTTCGTGAAGATACAGAGTGTCTCAAAATAAACCGTCCACCTTTCCGTGCATGTACTAACTCTGGAACCGCATCTTAGATTTTCATGCGGTTTCTTTTATTTTGTAGCCAAGGCTTCAACGCAGCTGTGTACAAAATTTCAACTATTTCGGCCAAATACTTCGGAAATTGCGACGGTTTGACTCTCGAAGCTCAAAATCGACGTTTTTCTTCAGTACGGAGAAAAATCTCGGTCTTAGTCTTTCAAGATACCCAGTTCAATGCGTTTGCTACCCTTGCGCTGGGGCTAATGCATGAGATACGCATTTTCTAGCATTTTGGAACATCTTTTTTCATTACGAGGCTAATTTAGAAGACCTCCTAATCGGCAGAACCCCTAATCGACAGAAGACCCCTAATCGGCATTATCAGTTCGAAAAACCCTCGTTTTTGACCGCCGGGGAAAGCACGTGTTTGAGCAGCTTCCACTTGGCCTATGAAGCTCAAATTTTGTACACATCTGAGCTGAAGCCTTTGCTAAAAAAATGCAAAAAACCGCATGAAAATTTAGGGTGTGGTTCCAGAGTTACATGCACTGGAAGTGGACGCTTTATTATGAGACACCCTGTATATCTAATCCAATATAATGATCTACTAACAAATAGTTTATTCAAATTCATTCGTTCGCCGACAAAAGAGGCAGCCTAAGCCTAAGCCACAGACAAAGCAAAAGCCAAAGCCTAAGCCTAAGCCTAAGCCTAAGCCTAAGCCTAAGCCTAAGCCTAAGCCTAAGCCTAAGCCTAAGCCTAAGCCTAAGCCAAAGCCAAAGCCAAAGCCTAAGCCTAAGCCTAAGCCTACGCCTAAACCTAAGCCTAAGCCTAAGCCTAAGCCTAAGCCTCAGCTTATGCCTCAGCCTAAGCCTAAGCCTCTTCGATTCGAACAGACTCAAAAGATGGCCGAAATTAGAGCACTATGCTGTGCATGCATACGCCGTTTTCTACGTGAATTAACTTTATCTGTCCGAAATAAATAGCGATCCCGATTTGAAGTCCGGACATTTCTCGTCTTACAGTAAAATTGGCCACTCATTACGTACAGGCTTCTTGCTCGCTCTGAAGAGATGGATTGCCCATGAAAAAGTAGCTGAGAATCAAGTTTGGGGAAGCTGATAATGCCGAGGCGTTCAGGTAGTCCAAGTACTTCAGCTTACTGTCATCGAGTGTTTCATCCGCAACAATAACTAAAAATGTTAACTTTTAAATTTTTAAAAATATTAATTAAGATTTTCATGATACAGCCCAATTCAAGAAAACGATATAAGAGACACCAAGCCATACACTAGTCGACAGCAGACAGGATTTTCAGCTCACTCGCACCTAGCACGTAACGTATACGCACCTAGAACAGGCGACGGATTCCCCCATACTCTGCCCGTCACACGCGCTTTTGTGCCACCCGACGAACAAAATTATTCTAGCACCCTTCTCAATTATTCTCGCACCTTTCTCTTCCCTGCCGGTCAGACGAAGGCTTTGTCCTCGCACCGCCTACACTTCCCTCTTCCTCACAGCGGCAGACGGCCACTTTTACACAATTGGTTCGCTTCGCTTTTCCTCTTCGCTTGTGAACAAAACATGGCCACTCGTCGCGTCACACAGCGCTTTTGTTTCTCTCACCCTTCCCGTCGGTCTTTCGCTCTTTCCCGCTGCTTGTGCACAAAACATGCCAGTCGCCGGTGGCAGACACACGCACGCTTGCGTTCTCTTCACTTCTTTCGCTCTCCTCCCTGCTTGCGTACAAAGCACGCCTACAAATTTGTTCTTCGCTTGCCCACACCGCGCACAGACCAAAAGAACTCGTCCCGTCACACAGGCAACTTTCTTCACGTAGCGAGCAAGGTGTGTGCAAGGTGCGAGGAAGGTGTGAGCTCGTCGCTGTCAGACGAGAAGTTGTGGGTGCGGGCAAAAGTACTCATGATGTCAGACTGCTGATGAGGTGCGAGCTGAAGTCGGACCGTATACGTACGTCGGCTCCTATGCTTCAACACACAAGACCGACGTGCTCGGTCCGAGTAAATTGGCCTGTCTGCGGTCAACTACTGTGTGTATAACGTATAACTACGTACCAAGCTTGTACTGACGAGATACGGTATCATCAGCACCAAAAGTAGCATCATCCTGGCAAAAAATGTTGGTCATTTTGAAGCAAAATAGCCAGAGCAGCGCAAACTTGTGTAGTAGCCAGAAGGCAAGTCGGAAAGCTGAGGAAGCCATAGGCCTATATTTCTTCTTTCTTTTGAAATAAATTTGTCTGATATGCTTAAATCTCTAGGTCGCTTATCATACTTTATTGCGAAATTATATATTTTTTTGTATTAATGGTTTGAAAAACAAACACACCGCTTCCGAGTGTTTTGGGATGGAAAATGTCACGAACAGAAACAATGCAAGCACGTACGAAGGGTACACGGACAGTACACTTTAGCACACAAAACGGAACTGGACTAATCAAGCAGCGCTCTTCCATAACAAATAATTTCCAATTTCAGCCATGTATGTATATAGCCCATAATTCCATATTCCAAAATAAGTGTACTGTATGTTTATTATTTTAGGGTAGCGTGGGGCGAATCCGTCCATCCTGTTGGCTAAGGTTGTGCTAGTTGGCTAGGAACGCAGGAACAGGATGCAGAAGACTGACAGTACCATGCCTACTACAGTACCTACAGTACTATTGCCATGTTTTGAGTAGTTGGAAAAAGGGTTGAAAAGAAACCGCTATAGGATGAGCGAATTTTCCCCACGCTACCCCACCCCTACACGTGTCGCGTTGTTCGCGTACTGTCCTTGGTTGAGGATGGACCTCTGTTGGTGCCGGATGCTTGATCCAAGTTGTCGCGTTTGAAGCAGCAGGCATGCCTGAACCAAATCTGCTGCAGTTCCTTGTTGAAAATTGCGTAGAAGCAAGATGGGATTACAGCAGTGATTGAATATCCAGAGGCTATGCGCTGCGGCGAAAGGCCACCGAACGCCTTCACCCGTTACTTGACCGAAGCCGAAGGTGAACGTGCTCATGTACAGATTGGTGGCTGCTCCGATAATGTTGACGATGGTAGGAACGGCGGTTTGAACAAAAATACCCATCTAAAATTGGAACATTACTTTACACCGCTGGACACCTGGAGTATTAGCTTGACGTACAAACTCGGGGCGTAAAGCAAGCATATTACATTTAGTACTTATATGTATCACATCGCAGTTTAATTGCGGTTATGATTGTTGCGTCCAAAAAGTGTAATGGTCTGTGCATACCGCACACTATGTGCAGCGTTTCCGTACAAAACATGTGCAGCGTTTCCGTACAAAACATCACAGCGACCAAAGTAGGGTCGTACCTACGGAATCTGTACCTGTGGAATCCATACCCGTGGATAAAAAATTTCTCACCTACGGAAAACAAATTCCACACCTACGGATTCCACAGGTACGAATTCCACACCTACTGAATAAAAATCCACACCTACGGAAAACAAATTCCACGCACACCTACGGATTCCATAAGTACGGATTCCACAGGTACATCAGTCGGAGCAAAAACATGCATCTGAACTTACTAGGAGCGTAAGGGAAACATTTTTTCGCACTCTAATCCGCCTCAGTAAGAATTTCTTACTAGGGCTAGATGAGGCAGAAAAACTTACTAAACCTAGTCCTAGTAACTTTTGAAGAGGGCAAAGGGCTGGGCACCTGCGACTGCCTCCGGCCCTTTTCGTCTTTGTCTCACTAATCCGGCCACCCTTTTGTCTTGCCGACTGTGGCTGTTTCTCTTGAGCGTTCCCTCTCACAAAATGGCTCTCCCGCCACCATCACCCCCTTTCATTTTTGCACCTTGTTTTTGGCAGCGAGGTTGACCCCCGGTTTATGCAACCAATATCAACATTATTGTCAATGTTATGCCAGCCAAGCACTCCAAATTTCATACAAGCAAAGCAAGTATTTGAGCAGGAACAAAAAGCATAAACTGTCCGGCAAATATTTAGACCAACCAATGCAATAAATTTGCCAACAAAATGTCATCACCTAGTCGGGTGTCTTCTTGCTCTGCTTTTTATCTGCTTTCTGCTCATAGTGTAGTGCAGTGTAAGCGTGTCTCAATATGCACGTAAAACCGGGGGTCATCCTCGCTGCCAAAAACAAGGTGCAAAAATGAAAAAAGGGTGATGGTGGCGGGAGAGCCATTTTTGTGAGAGGGAACGCTCAAGAGAAACAGACACAGTCGGCAAGACAAAAGGGTGGCCGGATTAGTGAGACAAAGACGAAAAGGGCCGGAGGCAGTCGCAGGTGGCCTGCCCTTTGCCCACTTCAAAAGTTACTAGGACTAGGTTTAGTAAGTTTTTCTGCCTCATCTAGCCCTAGTAAGAAATTCTTACTGAGGCGGATTAGAGTGCGAAAAAATGTTTCGCTTACGCTCCTAGTAAGTTCGGCATGTTTTTGCTCCGACTGCTTCATGTAGGGAATAAAATAAAAACAACAAAACAAATTTCCGTAGGTTCATGAGTTCCCACTCTCGCCAGGTGGGATTAAAGCGACTGGCCGTGGCCTGGCAACCCCAGCCCGCTCGCTGGTGCGCCCGCTCGCTGGCTTCTAAAGGCACCAGTGCTTTCCTTCGGGTCTGCACACCCCGACCAGTGGTCGCTGATGGCTGTTCGGCTTCGTGCCAGGCCCTTCCCTGGTTCGGGCCATTGTTGGTCGTGCCTTGTGGCACTGGACTGGCCCACCATAATGATGAATAGGTTCGGAGGAGACTACCGTAGGTGGGTTTCACCTCACCTACAGCCGACCCTGTGGGGTACGGTCTCGCCAAAAAAAAATTTCCGTTGGTGTGGAATCCGAACCTGTGGAATCCGTAGGTGTGGAATCCGTACCTGTGAATCCGTAGGTGTGGAATTTGTTTTTCGTAGGTGTGGACTCCGTACCTGTGGAATCCGTAGGTGTGGAATTTGTTTTCCGTTGGTGTGGAATCCGTACCTGTGGAATCCGTAGGTGTGGAATCCGTAGGTGTGGAATTTGTTTTTCGTAGGTGTGGACTCCATACCTGTGGAATCCGTAGGTGTGGAATTTGTTTTCCGTTGGTGTGGAATCCGTACCTGTGGAATCCGTAGGTGTGGAATCCGTAGGTGTGGAATTTGTTTTTCGTAGGTGTGGACTCCGTACCTGTGGAATCCGTAGGTGTGGAATTTGTTTTCCGTTGGTGTGGAATCCGTACCTGTGGAATCCGTAGGTGTGGAATCCGTAGGTGTGGAATTTGTTTTCCGTTGGTGTGGAATCCGTACCTGTGGAATCCGTAGGTGTGGAATCCGTAGGTGTGGAATTTGTTTTCCGTTGGTGTGGAATCCGTACCTGTGGAATCCGTAGGTGTGGAATCCGTAGGTGTGGATTGTTTTTCGTAGGTGAGGAATTTTTCTTCCACGGGTATGGATTCCACAGGTACGGATTCCGTAGGTACGATCCTACTTGGTCGCTGTGATGTTTTCTACGGAAAACGCTGCACATGTTTATTCCCCCCACCTTATACCGGCTGTTTACTATGATATGCAACCTCTAAAATGCTAATAACTTCTGTATTAATGCACCGATTTCAACCAAATTTTGTTTATTAGAATCCTGAAAATTTAGGAAACAAGCATGCAAAATTTCATAAATGTACATGCACTATTAACGAAGAAACAAGCGACGCCTTTTCAGGTCCTATTTTTCGATGTCTCCGCTTCCGTTCTCCAGCACCTGTGCAGCCATCTTCAAAACTTTGTGGAAAGACTCCTGAAGTATTTTTTCAAGCATGTTCTTATATTGCGGATGCCGACAATGTCAGGAATATATAACATTATAGAGGGAGGGGATGTGCAAACTGTGTAGGAGGCAGAAGCAAGGCTAGCGACCAAGTAATTCCGTATATACGACTTTCTCAAATTGTCCTTCCGTATATACGACCAGTTGCTTCCGTATATACGACCATCAAGGGTCATATATACGGAAACACTGGTCGTATATACGGAAGGACTCGTTTGATATACGACCACTTCCGTATATACGGAAGGACTCTCCGTATATACGGAAGGATTTCCGTATATACGGGCCAGCAAAGTGGTCGTATATACGGAAAGAACTGGTCGTATATACGGAAGGACAATTTGAGAAACGTATGTCAGAAACTACTTGGTCGCTAGCCTTGCTTCTGCCTCGCAACCTGTTTCCTTTCCCTCAATGTTTTACAAGATGTTTAGGCATTGTAAGCTGCAGAAGATCCGAACGGATGCTTGAATGAAGAGGAACAGCACACCTTCTCCCACGTGGACTTCGAAAATCGAGCGCTTTTCACGCCACTGCCGATTTTGACCCCAATGTTTGAGGCTTCATAATTCCCTTCGTACTTTAGACTCAGTCATGAAATTTTGCATGCTTGTTTCCTAAATATTCAGGATTCTAATAAAAAAATTTTGGTTGAAATCCGTGCGTTAATACAGAAGTTATTAGCACTTTGGAGCTTGCATATCATAGTAAACAGTCTGTTAGTATAGGGTACCATGGGGGAAAGTCGGCCACGGGAAATTTCGGCCACCTAAGCTTTAGGGCTGTATATCTCGGCAACCATGTGACCGACTGAGACAAATAGGACATCATTCGATTCCTTGAACTTTCCTCTTTCAAATGAGCTATTGGGTTCACCATTCGCTGAAACATCAAGCTCACGGGTTACGTTTTACAAAAAGAGGTCAAACATGGCCAAACTTTGGACATTGCGCAAAAACACCCTGTATGTTATAAATGAACACCCGGTATGTGGGTGGCAAGGGGGCATGGTACCCTACCCCCAGGCGAAGTTTCAACCAATTCGCCCACTGGTACTGGAGATAGGTATAGCAAAAAACAATTTCAGTACTTAGTGGAGTAATTTCGGCCACCTAACGACTGTACTGAAGGATGGGAAAAGTCGGCTTCTGAAGGCAACTCCAACACTGAACTGGCAGCGAAATTCTTTCATTCACGCCCATACACCAGTTAGTTAGAGCGAATTGACTGGCTATTTGGCTGGCCGATGCATTTGGCAGACTGTTCTGTTTCTGCTGCAGCTGACCGCATTCTGACATTCGTCCTGAGAGTCTCAAAATACAGTTTTTCTTAGGTGGCCGACTTTACCCCCAGGATAAAAAGCGCTATAACTCTCTGAATAAGTTTAGCAATGCAGTTGCACTTGGCACCCTAAACTTAGCTTCAAAAGACCTATCTTTTGGTATATTACATTGTACTTGCTTTGTTTCAGGCACTGGTTCCTGAGATCTGATTAGGTGGCCGACTTTCCCCCATGGTACCCTACATTCCTGAATTTTACCATTTACGTATGTAAGGCTAATGTATGTACAGTACGAGTACGTAAGTATTTACTGTAAAGCTTCGTGTATAACCCCCGGGGGATAAAAATCGTTAGTCGCCGATTCGAGGGGGGTTATACACGAGGGGGGTTATACACGAGACCAAGCAAAATGTGCAGAATCATCACCAACATGCTTATTTTGCTTTATTTGCGCGTTTTACGCGTTTAAAAAATTTTGGTTAGAGGGGGGGGATAAAAATCGTTAGTCACCAAATAGGGGGGGGGGTTATACACGAGGGGGGTTATATTCGAAGGGGGTTATACACGAAGCTTTACAGTATTATTGCTGCTTTCGACAGTCCGCGCTCATTTTACTCATCTTCCCCTTCCTCCGGCTCTGCACTATCTTCTACTTGCGCTTTCACTTTTCTGATTTTCCTCAGACAGCGACGATGCAGACGCCGTCCACAAACCACGTAGCGTGGTTGCACACCACAGAACACTAATCAAGATGAATAGGGCGCGCGGATGTCCCATTTCATGCTCTGCGTCATCTACAGGGTTTCCCGTTGAGATCTGCCCAATATCGTTTTTTGGGGGTCATAACTTGTGAACCATCTGAGTTGTGGGAAAAACTTTACACAAAGTAGGCACATCAAGGTAGACGCGATAGCGGAACCTCGAGAGGCTCACGAACGAAGCTCCGCCGCGTCCCACCTTACTTAGTCATGTGTAAATAGGAGTGACGGAAATGAAAACACACATTTGCTCATAACTCCCGAGCCAAGAGGCGGATTGAGCTGAAATTTTATATGAAGATTCCCCCTATGGGTATGTATCTACTGGCAAAATTTCAGCTCGATAGGCCTACTGGTTAGGGCGCTACAGGCGAAAACCTATTTTTGAAAGATGAGGACAGCTTATATACTGAAAATTTGTGACCTCCATAACTTTTCAACGAGTCGAGGGATCGAGCTCGGTTTTTTTTTAAAAGATGGGAAATGTAAAGATCTTGGCAAAGTGGTCCGAGCACTTTTTGCGTTTAAGGCCTCTGACACCCTTAAAATTGCGATTTTGTGGTAAAAATAGTTGCAAAGTTCCAACGCATACTCCTCCCTGGATTTTTTTCAGATCTGACTGGTAGGTATACCAAAAGATAGATCTCACTCTACTCTCGATACGAATTTTTTTAGATTTTTAAAATTCGCTTTGGTTCTCGAGTTATGAGCTGTCAAAGTTGGCTGTTTTTATGTTTGGTTTTAGCAATACTTAAGGATGCGACAGACAGCTAAAATGAGTGCGTGCCGCACTTTAGAGGCCACATATAGCATACCATTCGATTCATCTTCAAAAGATCTATCGATCGCTGGCCACTGCGACAGGCTCATGCCTGATTCACATAGTAAAAAATGCATTCACATAGGCGAAAGTCGCAAAAAGGTGCTATTTTTCCAAAGTTGATGACTTGTAGGCTTGTGACATACCATTCGATTCGTCTAAGCAAGATCTATCTATTGGAAACAATTTCTACATGCTCCTTTCCAATATGCCTGATTCACATAGCTTTTAGTTATTCACATACATACATATAAAACAAAACAAAAATTAGCTAAATGTAGGCATATGGGATACCATTCGATTCATCTTCAAAAGATCTATCGATCGCTGCCCACTGCGACATGCTCATGCCTGATTCACATAGTAAAAAAGCAAAAAGGTGTTATTGTCTTCAGTTTGGCGATTTGTAGGCATGTGATATATACCATTCGATTCATCTTTGCACAGATCTATCAGTTGGAAATAATTTCTACATGCTTGTATCCAATATGCCTGATTCACATAGTTCAAATGTATTTACATAGACACAAAATAAAACAAAAAATGGCTAAATGTAGTCACGTGATATACCATTCAATTCATCTTGACAAGGTCTACCTATTTCTTGCATTTCTTACTAACCACATCCTCGCTCATACCTGATTCACATAGTCTAGTCAAATTCACGTAGGCTCAATTCCACTCAAAAACAAAGAAATGTCCCATGTAATTATGATGTATCTCGAAGTTCCACTAACACATCTTGTCAACTCGAGCTCGGTTTATTTTTAAGGTCTCACACGATAGTTTCGGAGCCAACTTTGAGGCTTCGTCGTAGCCGTTGTACGCAAGATAAAAGTGATCCGTCATAATGTGAATAAAGAACAACCCTTCCTCTACACGTACATTAAACTGCAGCGCCAAAGCTCCTGTATTCGGCGCAGTACGACACACCAAAGAACACCATAAAAACCTGCGATTTGGGTGTTCCGAAGGAACCGCTGGGTATTTTTCAACACCAGGCATACCGTTGAACGCGTCTTTATGAGAGGAATCGATCAGTACCTACGGCGCCTCTCTACGTTGCCTCTACGCCAAGTCATTAAAAAACCTGTTTGAAAAAGTCAATCAGGAATAGCGCTACAAATAGACCATTTCAAGAGGCGCTATATGGCGCGTCAAAGAGATCGTGTAACAAGCTATCCATCAGTATCTTGATCTCCTCTCAACTCGCTTTCATTGGCTCAGGAGAGAGCTGGACCGCATTTATATAGTTGTCCATGCATATGTACATAGACGACCGCAAACAAGTGACCAGAGCGCGGCCCGCGGGCTGGAGTGGAAACAGCGAACTGAAACGTAGAAGACGGATGAAAACAACTGGAATTTGGATTGTACGAGTAAGAGTTGTACGCATACACGCAGTAGTCTATATGTGCTGGTAGTCTAGGAGTCCACGGCTCAGAGAACTATTGTGTGAGACCTTAAAAATAAACCGAGCTCGAGTTGACAAGATGCGTTAGTGGAACTTCGAGATACATCATAATTACATGGGATATTTCTTTGTTTTTGAGTGGAATTGAGCCTACGTGAATTTGACTAGACTATGTGAATCAGGTATGAGCGAGGATGTGGTTAGTAAGAAATGCAAGAAATAGGTAGACCTTGTCAAGATGAATTGAATGGTATATCACGTGACTACATTTAGCCATTTTTTGTTTTATTTTGTGTCTATGTAAATACATTTGAACTATGTGAATCAGGCATATTGGATACAAGCATGTAGAAATTATTTCCAACTGATAGATCTGTGCAAAGATGAATCGAATGGTATATATCACATGCCTACAAATCGCCAAACTGAAGACAATAACACCTTTTTGCTTTTTTACTATGTGAATCAGGCATGAGCATGTCGCAGTGGGCAGCGATCGATAGATCTTTTGAAGATGAATCGAATGGTATCCCATATGCCTACATTTAGCTAATTTTTGTTTTGTTTTATATGTATGTATGTGAATAACTAAAAGCTATGTGAATCAGGCATATTGGAAAAGGAGCATGTAGAAATTGTTTCCAATAGATAGATCTTGCTTAGACGAATCGAATGGTATGTCACAAGCCTACAAGTCATCAACTTTGGAAAAATAGCACCTTTTTGCGACTTTCGCCTATGTGAATGCATTTTTTACTATGTGAATCAGGCATGAGCCTGTCGCAGTGGACAGCGATCGATAGATCTTTTGAAGATGAATCGAATGGTATGCTATATGTGGCCTCTAAAGTGCGGCACGCACTCATTTTAGCTGTCTGTCGCATCCTTAAGTATTGCTAAAACCAAACATAAAAACAGCCAACTTTGACAGCTCATAACTCGAGAACCAAAGCGAATTTTAAAAATCTAAAAAAATTGGTATCGAGAGTAGAGTGAGATCTATCTTTTGGTATACCTACCAGTCAGATCTGAAAAAAATCCAGGGAGGAGTATGCGTTGGAACTTTGCAACTATTTTTACCACAAAATCGGAATTTTAAGGGTGTCAGAGGCCTTAAACGCAAAAAGTGCTCGGACCACTTTGCCAAGATCTTTACATTTCCCATCTTTTAAAAAAAAACCGAGCTCGATCTCTCGACTCGTTGAAAAGTTATGGAGGTCACAAATTTTCAGTATATAAGCTGTCCTCATCTTTCAAAAATAGGGTTTCGCCTGTAGCGCCCTAACCAGTAGGCCTATCGAGCTGAAATTTTGCCAGTAGATACGTACCCATAGGGGGAATCTTCATATAAAATTTCAGCTCAATCCGCCTATTGGCTCGGGAGTTATGAGCAAATGTGTGTTTTCATTTCCGTCACTCCTATTTACACATGACTAAGTAAGGTGGGACGCGGCGGAGCTTCGTTCGTGAGCCTCTCGAGGTTCCGCTATCGCGTCTACCTTGATATGCCTACTTTGTGTAAAAATTTTTCCCACAACTCAGATGGTTCACAAGTTATGACCCCAAACGACATTGGATATCCAAATGGGAAACCCTGTAGATGACGCAGAGCATGAAAATGGGACATCCGCGCGCCCTATTCATCTTGATTAGTGTTCTGGTGTGCAACCACGCTACGTGGTTTGTGGACGGCGTCTGCATTGTCGCTGTTCTGAGGAAAATCAGAAAAGTGAAAGCGCAAGTAGAAGATAGTGCAGAGCCGGAGGAAGGGGAAGATGGAGAAAATGAGAGCGGTGCAACTCGTCGAAAGCAGCAGGTAAAGATACTGTAAAGCTTCGTGTATAACCCCCTTCGAATATAACCCCCCTCGTGTATAACCCCCCCCCCCCCCTATTTGGTGACTAACGATTTTTATCCCCCCCCTCTAACCAAAATTTTTTAAACGCGTAAAACGCGCAAATAAAGCAAAATTAGCATGTTGGTGATGATTCTGCACATTTTGCTTGGTCTCGTGTATAACCCCCCCCGGGGACAACCCCCCCCGATCGGCGACTAACGATTTTTATCCCCCGGGGGTTATACACGAAGCTTTACAGTAAATACTTACGTACTCGTACTGTACATACATTAGCCTTACATACGTAAATGGTAAAATTCAGGAATGTAGGGTACCATGGGGGAAAGTCGGCCACCTAATCAGATCTCAGGAACCAGTGCCTGAAACAAAGCAAGTACAATGTAATATACCAAAAGATAGGTCTTTTGAAGCTAAGTTTAGGGTGCCAAGTGCAACTGCATTGCTAAACTTATTCAGAGAGTTATAGCGCTTTTTATCCTGGGGGTAAAGTCGGCCACCTAAGAAAAAACTGTATTTTGAGACTCTCAGGACGAATGTCAGAATGCGGTCAGCTGCAGCAGAAACAGAACAGTCTGCCAAATGCATCGGCTAGCCAAATAGCCAGTCAATTCGCTCTAACTAACTGGTGTATGGGCGTGAATGAAAGAATTTCGCTGCCAGTTCAGTGTTGGAGTTGCCTTCAGAAGCCGACTTTTCCCATCCTTCAGTACAGTCGTTAGGTGGCCGAAATTACTCCACTAAGTACTGAAATTGTTTTTTGCTATACCTATCTCCAGTACCAGTGGGCGAATTGGTTGAAACTTCGCCTGGGGGTAGGGTACCATGCCCCCTTGCCACCCACATACCGGGTGTTCATTTATAACATACAGGGTGTTTTTGCGCAATGTCCAAAGTTTGGCCATTTTTGACCTCTTTTTGTAAAACGTAACCCGTGAGCTTGATGTTTCAGCGAATGGTGAACCCAATAGTTCATTTGAAAGAGGAAAGTTCAAGGAATCGAATGATGTCCTATTTGTCTCAGTCGGTCACATGGTTGCCGAGATATACAGCCCTAAAGCTTAGGTGGCCGAAATTTCCCGTGGCCGACTTTCCCCCATGGTACCCTATACTACAGACTGTTTACTATGATATGCAAGCTCCAAAGTGCTAATAACTTCTGTATTAACGCACGGATTTCAACCAAAATTTTTTTATTAGAATCCTGAATATTTAGGAAACAAGCATGCAAAATTTCATGACTGAGTCTAAAGTACGAAGGGAATTATGAAGCCTCAAACATTGGGGTCAAAATCGGCAGTGGCGTGAAAAGCGCTCGATTTTCGAAGTCCACGTGGGAGAAGGTGTGCTGTTCCTCTTCATTCAAGCATCCGTTCGGATCTTCTGCAGCTTACAATGCCTAAACATTGAGGGAACATTGTCGGCATCCCTATGAACATGCTTGAAAAGGAGTCTTTCCACAAAGTTTTGAAGATGGCTGCACAGGTGCTGGAGAACGGAAGCGGAGACATCGAAAAATAGGACCTGAAAAGGCGTCGCTTGTTTCTTCGTTAATAGTGCATGTACATTTATGAAATTTTGCATGCTTGTTTCCTAAATTTTCAGGATTCTAATAAACAAAATTTGGTTGAAATCGGTGCATTAATACAGAAGTTATTAGCATTTTAGAGGTTGCATATCATAGTAAACAGCCGGTATAAGGTGGGGGGAATAAACATGTGCAGCGTTTTCCGTAGAAAACATCACAGCGACCAAGTAGGATCGTACCTACGGAATCCGTACCTGTGGAATCCATACCCGTGGAAGAAAAATTCCTCACCTACGAAAAACAATCCACACCTACGGATTCCACACCTACGGATTCCACAGGTACGGATTCCACACCAACGGAAAACAAATTCCACACCTACGGATTCCACACCTACGGATTCCACAGGTACGGATTCCACACCAACGGAAAACAAATTCCACACCTACGGATTCCACACCTACGGATTCCACAGGTACGGATTCCACACCAACGGAAAACAAATTCCACACCTACGGATTCCACAGTACGGAGTCCCACACCTACGAAAAACAAATTCCACACCTACGGATTCACACCTACGGATTCCACAGGTACGGATTCTACACCAACGGAAAACAAATTCCACACCTTACGGATTCCACAGGTATGGAGTCCACACCTTCGAAAAACAAATTCCACACTTACGGATTCCACACCTACGGATTCCACAGGTACGGATTCCACACCAACGGAAAACAAATTCCACACCTACGGATTCCACAGGTACGGAGTCCACACCTACGAAAAACAAATTCCACACCTACAGATTCACAGGTACGGATTCCACACCTACAGGATTCCACAGGTTCGGATTCCACACCAACGGAAATTTTTTTTTGGCGAGACCGTACCCCCAGGGTCGGCTGTAGGTGAGGTGAAACCCACCTACGGGAGGCTCCTCAAACCCTCTTCGTCATTATGGTGGGCCAGTCCCATGCCACAAGGCACGACACAACAATGGCCCGAACCAGGGAAGGGCCTGAGGCGCGAAGCCAAACAGCCATCAGCAACCACTGGTCGGGCTGTGCAGACCCGAAGGAAAGCACTGGTGCCTTTAGAAGCCAGCGAGCGGGCGCACCAGCGAGCGGGCTGGGGTTGCCAGGCCACGGCCAGTCGCTTTAATCCCACCTGGCGAGAGTGGGAACTCATGAACCTACGGAAATTTGTTTTGTTGTTTTTATTTTATTCCCTACATGAAGCAGTCGGAGCAAAAACATGCCGAACTTACTAGGAGCGTAAGCGAAACATTTTTTCGCACTCTAATCCGCCTCAGTAAGAATTTCTTTCTAGGGCTAGATGAGGCAGAAAAACTTACTAAACCTAGTCCTAGTAACTTTTGAAGTGGGCAAAGGGCAGGCCACCTGCGACTGCCTCCGGCCCTTTTCGTCTTTGTCTGCACTAATCCGGCCACCCTTTGTCTTGCCGACTGTGTCTGTTTCTCTTGAGCGTTCCCTCTCACAAAATGGCTCTCCCGCCACCATCACCCTTTTTTCATTTTTGCACCTTGTTTTTGGCAGCGAGGATGACCCCCGGTTTTACGTGCATATTGAGACACGCTTACACTGCACTACACTATGAGCAGAAAGCAGATAAAAAGCAGAGCAAGAAGACACCCGACTAGGTGATGACATTTTGTTGGCAAATTTATTGCATTGGTTGGTCTAAATATTTGCCGGACAGTTTATGCTTTTTGTTCCTGCTCAAATACTTGCTTTGCTTGTATGAAATTTGGAGTGCTTGGCTGGCATAACATTGACAATAATGTTGATATTGGTTGCATAAACCGGGGGTCAACCTCGCTGCCAGAAACAAGATGCCGGAGTGCAAGGGGGTGATGGTGGCGGGAGAGCCCCTTTGTCAGAGGGAACGCTCAGAGGAGAAACAGGCCACAGTCGGCAAGACAAAAAGATCCGGCCGGATTAGTGAGACGAAGACGAAAAGGGCCGGAGGCAGTCGCAGGTGCCCAGCCCTTTGCCCTCTTAAAAAGTTACTAGGACTAGGTTTAGTAAGTTTTTCTGCCTCATCTAGCCCTAGTAAGAAATTCTTACTGAGGCGGATTAGAGTGCGACAACATGTTTCCCTTACGCTCCTAGTAAGTTCAGATGCATGTTTTTGCTCCGACTGATG
>JASAMW010001552.1:0-13299 GCA_030247985.1 Epsilonema sp. ZAB3_2
TACTCTCTGTGTAAATTGATTGAAGACTGCGTTGTAGAGCGCTTCTCTGGAAATGCACCATACGCACCTTTTTTATGGTCCAGAAGCCGTTTTCCAAACATATTGAGACTTCCGCATTACGTTGCTGACGCCAGTTTAAAATTTAACCCCTCCTGTATGCTGAGATACGGCTGCTGGTAGGCCCAAATGCCCCCTTTGTGCCAGCCACTTTTTTCAAAAGTTCTTCACATCATTCTACTCCATTTTCTTCGCTGATTTCGGTTTTGGGCATGCTTCTTCAATATTTTGATGAATACACCACCAAAATTGACGAAAATGATCAAAATAGCCAAAATTACCCCTTTTTGGTCTATATCATGCCATATTCATCAAAATATCGAAGGGGCATGCCCAAAACCGAAATCAGCGAAGAAAATGGAGTAGAATGATGTGAAGAACTTTTGAAAAAAGTGGCTGGCACAAAGGGGGCATTTGGGCCTACCAGCAGCCATATCTCAGCATACAGGAGGGGTTAAATTTTAAACTGGTCAGCAACGTAATGCGGAAGTCTCAATATGTTTGGAAAACGGCTTCTGGACCATAAAAAAGGTGCGTATGGTGCATTTCCAGAGAAGCGCTCTACAGCATTAGTCTTCAATCAATTTACACAGAGAGTAATAGAGCAAGCGCAAGCGCAGAGCATGCATGCACACACGTCAGAAATACATAGACCTAACCTTTAAATAAATTAAATTTTAATATTTATTTATTTATTTATTTATTTATTTATTTATGTACTTGCCTGTAGAGTTTTCCATATTGACTCTGCTCATCTTGATATTTAGCCGCCAATCGGACAATTTCGGCATTGAGAAACTTGTTCTGCTTCTCCAGCACTTTGGCCTGTTGACTCGGATCTACAGACTGATACCTAGAAAAGTATTATTGATTGGTTACCGCTTGCCACTGACTGTACGAACAGTGAATAGTAACAGGCAACAAAATCTAATGCAAATCCGTGTATGGTAATAATGTACAACCTGCATGATATTGTATCAAGAGTCCATAATGTATGAAATTGAAGCGTACTCTTTTTGTGCCTCCAGCTGGCGAGTTAGCTGGCGAATTTTCGCCAACGCTTTCTGCAGCTGACATTTGTAGGTCAGATCACGCTGCTGAAGTCGGCCCAACTCCGTTTTTAGTTCCCTAGAACATTTGCCATCCTCAACTTTACAGTACTACGTAAGTACGGTTGGTGAGTGCGCCAATAGTACATAAAGTCGAAAGTGCCGAGACAAAATCGAAGAATACTGAGACGCATACGTACAGAAGTTGTTGCTCCGACGACAGATGACCTGGCATCGCGATATCCATGCCGTAGCCACCACCGCCTCCATCTCTACAAAAAAACCATATTGTAAGGAAAAGGATCACATTGTATGGTGATGGCACAGTAAAAGAGTGAGCCTTCCAGGTAATCGATAAACCCGTGAATCAGATGCACAAGGGCCAGCATGGTTCCTCCCGGAAAACTAACTATTTTCTGCAGTCGAATGTCTCTCTGTGTCCCGTACTTACTCGCTTTGTTGGTCCTGCAACCAGTTTCGAATCCAGGCTTGCAGATGCTCGACATTTTTCGACCCGCCAATCTCCGTCTCCAGGCCAACGCTTGGCCTTCTGACTTCGTCCACTCGCTCTTTAGCCGGAGGTCGAGAACAGGAAGAAGTTGATGCGGTGCGCCCAGCATGATTCGCTCTGCCTCCACCTGTCATGTACAGTATTATTATGTTCACATACAAAACAGTACGTATGTACGTACATGTCAATAAGAACAGCATTCACAAAATCGATAATTATTCGTCTATTTTCTGCACCATAGGTAGACAACAATCAACTGACATAAAAATTTCCACAGTTGAAAAGGGCTCCAATATCTGGTGTTTTTACATTTTACTAGGCTTCCCCATCGCTCTCCTAATTCTGTAATGTTCCGTATATAGCCCCCTCTCGTGTATAACCCCCCTCGTGTATAGCCCCCCAAATCGGCCACTAACGTCATTTGCCCTCGTGTATAGCCCCCTATTGCGAACCGCGAAAAGCAAGGGAAATCAAGTGTTTTTGCGCTAAAAACAACGTTTTTGAGGTGTTTTGATGAATAGGAGTTTATCTGCACCTCATTTGGAACAGTTCTGATCATTTTGCCAGTGACATTTCTACGAGGGAAATTTTTTGGTAGCAAAATTTCACAATTTTTACGTTGAAAGCTGCATTGAGCTCAGGAGGTCAAAAAACCTTACTTTTGGTACAAATGAAAAATGCCCTCGTGTATAGCCCCCCTCGTGTATAACCCCCTCTCGTGTATAGCCCCCTAATCGGTGCTTACCATTTGTATAGCCCCATGGAGCTATCTACGGAACATTACAGTTTTAGAGTAAAGGTAGAGGTGGTCCAAATAACCCCAGCGGTCCTAAATTACCCCGCACTTCATCGAATACCGCATACATATGCAGGCATACAGTAGTTTACATTACAGCGCTCACAGTGCAGTGCACAAGTGGTGCCACTGGGTTCGGGATCAGCGGGTGGCGTGGTCAGATCGCCGGTCGTCGTGTGCTGGGATGACGCCGTGGAGGTGGGAGTGGATCCGAAGTAGAAAGCCAGCCTTTGATTGGCTGCTGCTTCCTGCTGTTGGTGCTGACAGTGCATGGATCGATTGTATCGTTCCTGCAGCGAACTGCTCATCGGCATGGCGGGTGGAGCGGAGGCTGAAAGAAAGCAAAGGTACATACGTATGTACGTAGAGCTGCCCAACTCGTTGCTGGAGGTTGTTCGTGCTTCAGCTTATAGGTACCTACTTGGGCAATAGTAGTTCTCGTTTCCTTTGCCGCCGCCGCTGTGCAAGCTGGACTTGAACGCAGAATCCAGCAGACATGCCATTTCCGTGTCGCTCTAGAAAAAGTAAAGTTTATCCCAACTTAGCACCTTGTATGTATGTACCAAGAGTATATTTTTGAATAAAACTAAAATCTGCTTGGTACAATAGAGCTTTACAGGTAGCGAAGTTGACGAGTGGCATCTGGACATTTGGTCAGAGTTGGTGGAGGTTGTGCTGGCCACATCCAGAGCGTTGTGAAAGACGCTCAGTTGCTTTTGTTTGCTTTCGTCTTTGCGGTGCTGAAGGCAGCTGAGCCACACGAGACAGGATTGATCATTTTCCGCTTCCACTTCGTATTGTCTGCCGCCGATTGCGCTAGAAGCAACATACAGGCTGTTTACTATGATTTGCAACCTCTAAAATGCTTATAACTTCAGTATTAAGAGAGGAATTTCAACCAATTTTTTTATTAGAAACTTGAAAATATGGCTGACAAGCATGCAAACTTTCATTAACGTACATTTACTATTAACGAAGAAACAAGCAACTCCTTTTCAGGTCCTATTTTTCGATGTCTCCGCCTCCGTTCTCCAGCACCTGTGCAGCCATCTTCAGAACTCAGGAAAGGCTCTATCTCAAGCATGTTCATAGGGATGGCGGCACTCTTGCCTTTATGTTTTTGCATTATAAGCTCCAGAAGATCCGATTGGATGCTTGAATGGAGCGGAACAACACACCTCATTCCATGCAGACTTCAAAAGTCTAGCGCTTCTCGCGCTTCTGCCTATTTTGACCCCAATGTTTGAGGCTTCATAATTCCCTTCGTACTTAAGACCCTTCAATGAAATTTTGCATGATTGTCAGCCATATTTTCAAGTTTCTAATAAAAAAACCTGGTTGAAATTCCTCTCTTAATACAGAAGTTATAAGCATTTTAGAGGTTGCATATCATAGTAAACAGCCTGTACATACATACATACACTAATGCACAGTACGTACTACCATGGGCTCTTGGTACTATACCTTCTACTGCTCCTACATACACGCACCATACAACATAAGAAATAAATGACAATTTTTTCATTTCTCTGGCTTACTGTATGATAAAGGCCCGTTTGTTGGTTTCGCTGAGGGAGACGGCGCAATTTTTCAGTTCGATTTGCCCGATCGGCTCCCGCTTTCGAATGAACTCCGCCTCGTCTTTGAAGTACGCCAGTTGACAGTGCGCTTCATCCACCACGAAGCCGGCGGAGCAAAAGTTTTGAAAAGCGCTTGTAGCTTTCCCCCTAAGATATATGCAGGCCTGGAGACTAGCGCATCTTGTAGCGCTTGAAATGCTGATCAAGATAGGCTATGTCCAATTTTTCTACGCGCGTGGGCGATTGGTTAAAACGCGATGTCTGGAAGGATTTAGTATTGCTGTACAGTACCGCGGACAGGGGGGTAATTTTAAGTTTTCAGCTGATGACGTGAGCTGATAGCCCAACTGATTTTACGTATTTTACAAAAAGACCGGGTCGAAAATTCGCACCCAGTCCTGAGATATAAGGCCTCAAAGTTGACCACAATTTGACCTTAATTTTTCACTTTTTCACCCTAAAATGGGGGTAAATAGCCCAACAGTGGGGCTTTGGGGCTATAAATTTGCACACACCTAGACCCTATGGGGGTACATGTTCAGACAAATTTTGAGCCCTCTAGCCCTCTTGGTTCAGGAGTTAAAGCTGTTTTTGCTGAAAATCCGAAAATTGCAATTTTTTCATAATTTTCAAAATTTTGAGAAAGTTAGTCCGTGTGCCCGCTGTTTTATTTCTGAATCTTGTAGAGCAGAAAATTTGCTACAAGATAGGCTACATTTGAAAAGAAAGTCACCTATGGGAAATTTTCACAGCAAGGCCTCAAAGAGTGGCAAGTAAGGGTTTTAAGAGTGTGCGTTTTCCCCATTTTTCAAGCTACCTCAACAATATCACGGATACTCTCTCCTCAAAAGTAGCCTAATGTAAAATTTGATGAAGATTTAGAAAAAAGTAGTTTTGCCCCCAAAAAAGTTAACCCCTAGCATATCTAAATCTAAATCTAAATCTTCATCAAATTTTACATAAGATAGGCTACTTTTGAGGAGAGAGTATCCGTGATATTGTTGAGTTAGCTTGAACAAGCAGCTTATAAAAAGGCAACCATTCTAGGTGTAAGTGGAGGAGTCTGAAGGGCTGATATTAATGATTAGCAGCCGTTTGTCCTGAGGGCCAAACAGGAGTGAAGCCCTTACAATTAGCAGTAGTAGAGGCTGGTGTGCTGTCTTTTGGAAGTAGAGATGCTGCCTGAGCGGCAGATATTAATGATTACCAGCCGTTTGTCCTGAGGGCCAAACAGGAGTGAAGCCCTTACAAGTAGCAGTATGTAAGGGCTGATAAATGGTAGTAGAAGAAAGAGGATGCGTGCGGTATGGAATGGAGAGTTGATTGAAGTTGTATTTTCGGATGGGGAAATTTTCGGACACATGTCTGACCTCAATGTGCATGCACGCACAGCGACATTTACTGTATTACGTATGAATGTACTGTAGACTACGTACGGATGTATGAAAGACGGTAAAATTAGGACGTTAAAATTTTCGGACAGAATTTTTTATCCGAAAATTTTCACCGTCCAAAAATTTCATCATTTACAGTAATAGATCGGGCCCGTGGGTCAAGTAGGGTTTCAGCATGCAGCAGTGAAAAACCTTTGGGTCCCCCAGGCAGATGCGGATGGGTAAAGCAGGTTTGTAAGCAGAGAAAAACGGTGGGCAAAATCGGAAGTATGGTATCAGGGGACACAGCACCATATTGGTCACATATTCACAGTTTCGTTGACATGAATACTTCACGCTAGCAATCTAAACATGAGCCTGTGAACTGCTCTGCAACTGAAGGTTTTGTTCGCGTTTGTTTTTGTGCGCGTTTTTTCAGTTTCGTTGACTCTAAGATTTTTAGCAATATGTGCTGCACATGGAAATATACTGTACATACAAAAAATTCGTATGGTAAAATTTTCGGACAGAATTTTTTGTTTGAATTTTCCGAAAATTTCCTCCGTCCGAAAATTTCCCCGTTTACAGTAATAGATCGGGCCCGTGGGTCCAGAAAGAAATGAATCTATTGTACAATACAGCTATCAGTACTGTATCTGCTGCAGAACTTCTTTTCAAAATTACCTGCTTTTTCTCTCCTGCCATTTGAGTTGAGATGTTCTTCTTCCACAGCATTCCAGGCATTGTTTTATTGAATCGCTCTTGAACACGCACTCCTTCCAAAAGAGAGTTCTCCTTTTGAATTGCTGTTGAAGATACGATCCTTTCAGAAGAAAATCATTCCCTTTCTCACTGACTATGCACAATTTTTCCCCTGTGATTCTTCAACGCAATAGCGCCGCTGCTCAGCAACAAAGTAAAAGCAGAAAATAACTAGTCTGTGACGTGTCTCAATTTTCGCCGCATTTTTATTTTTCGTATGCAAATTCCCCTCTTTAACACACTGTTCTTTTCATGTAAATTATTTTTGGCTCAAATGTCGACATTTCCTATGCAAATTACTCCCCAAACCACATCTTTTATCTTTTTGCCTTATATGCAAATTATTACCTCTCAGCTCAACTACTTATCCTGTGTTTTCGTCATTTCCCCAGTTCGTCGCGATGGTGTAGGCGATAGAGCGTTCGTCTTCCAATCCTACGGGATTACCCGGGGTGAGGTTCGAACCTGGGTGCGGACAAATTTTTCCCAAAATGTCAACGAAACAAAAATCTTCTAAATGTCAACGAAACTTTAGGTTCTCTAAAACGTCAACGAAACTTCATCATGGGACGTATCGCCGCCACATACGTAGGATCGCCAAATTGAAAATTTGAAATTTGTCCTATACCTACACAGTACGTAACCATATCCTACAGCATAGTACGTAGGGTCCCTATACCCGTATGATTAAGGCAACCTAACGTGGTAGCCCTTACGGCGAGGCCGTAAGGGCAAAAATAATACTCGAAGTTCAAACTCACCGGTGAATTCACCGTGAGTTTACTCACCACGTGTGTAGCGCGCTACTGCCGTACTTCATTCACTTTTTTGGTCACACAAGAAAAAAGCATCATGCATTCCCAGTTGCTAGTAATGGTCAGTGAGTGGAGGGAAAAAGCCTGTTAGTAGAGGAAAAGCTGCGTGGAAGCCTGAAGATGGTCATGTTAGTTGGGTGAGCGCTTGAATGCGGAGGTTGATGCGTGTGCTGATGCGGGACTGCTGTCGCACGTCCTTGGCCGCCTTGAGCAGTTTCGCCGCTTTCTCCTTCTGCCCAGCCGCCAGCTTCAACTTCGCCAGTTCTATGTAGGCGCACGAGATCAAGTGGTACTCCCGCTTCAGCTCACTTCTCCTGAAAGCAACACAAGCAAGCCATGCATACGTACATGCAGTATTAGCTATTGTATGCCTTTCTTTTGGGATGTACAAGTTTGGGACATACGGGGATCCCGACATATTGGGATGTAGAACGTACTATACTAATTTTGGGATATCAGGGGCTGCTGGCTCCCTTTTCGATAGAAAATGCCTGATTGGGACGCTGTACAAATTTCGCCCAAAATTTGTACCGTCCAAAAATTAGTGCATATTGCTGCGTGTGCATTTACGTATATACAGCCAGAAAAGACAGTGCATGCGTAACTCCAAGCCAAGTAGCGAAGTAGATTGAAAGTGAAGAGCGAAAGCGAAGTATATTTATATCCTCTCAAAACCGCACAAAAGTCGTACATCCCGGGTCGGTTAAGACAGATAGAAAAATCACAGGCTGTCTATGCGCCGCGTAAAAAACCACGTACCCCTAGAGCGCGCGCTGCGCGCGCCCGCTGCCTGCTCCCTTCCACCCGTACATAACACAGACATTTATTGATTTTTCAGGTCTAGGTAAAGTTGCTACATACGTACTGTATGCGTCATAGGACGAAATTTGGAAAAGTTTAGTTTTCTCCAGAAATAAGCCACGTAGAAAGAAACGGTTTTTTGCATGATAATTCCAAGACATTTGCGCATATTTTCAGCAATAGCTGATAAGTAATTTCTTATAATATTCAATATGTTTCAGGCTGATAATGTCACATTTTTTTCACACTGGACAAATAGGTGGCTATAATGTAACGATTGTGCATCAAAACGTGCCAAATCAAGTCAAACTCAAATCATCCATATACCCCAACTTTCTTCGATCTTTTAATTGGTGGGGTCCGCGTTAACACATTCCCAAGTGGTATGGCCAAAAATGGCCTTTTTTCAGCTTTTGGGCAAAAGTAGGGTATTTTTCCAGCCTCAGTGCAATATACACAGAGCCAGCCAAATTATATCCTTTTAAATTCAACCACCAAGGGTCCATAGGCCCCAGTGGTGGTGTTAACTCCTTCTTCACCAAACTGGCAACCTGAGAAATTGATGAAAAACTCTGTTTTTACATCCATTTCTACTAAAGAATGCTACCCTAGTGCAGTCAAACAGAGAATAATAGGGCACCTTACCCTAGTTTTATGCAAAGATTTCAAAAATGCACTTAGTTTTAAAATTATGTTACTATAATGCCTAAGCAGCCTCATTTTATGACATTTTTGTGATTAGTCGAGTAAAAACATTGGGTATATTAGCTTCAAAAGTGGAATAATTTAAAAATAAAGGTCATTTTTGAAATCTTTGCATAAAACTAGGGTAAGGTGCCCTATTATTCTCTGTTTGACTGCACTAGGGTAGCATTCTTTAGTAGAAATGGATGTAAAAACAGAGTTTTTCATCAATTTCTCAGGTTGCCAGTTTGGTGAAGAAGGAGTTAACACCACCACTGGGGCCTATGGACCCTTGGTGGTTGAATTTAAAAGGATATAATTTGGCTGGCTCTGTGTATATTGCACTGAGGCTGGAAAAATACCCTACTTTTGCCCAAAAGCTGAAAAAAGGCCATTTTTGGCCATACCACTTGGGAATGTGTTAACGCGGACCCCACCAATTAAAAGATCGAAGAAAGTTGGGGTATATGGATGATTTGAGTTTGACTTGATTTGGCACGTTTTGATGCACAATCGTTACATTATAGCCACCTATTTGTCCAGTGTGAAAAAAATGTGACATTATCAGCCTGAAACATATTGAATATTATAAGAAATTACTTATCAGCTATTGCTGAAAATATGCGCAAATGTCTTGGAATTATCATGCAAAAAACCGTTTCTTTCTACGTGGCTTATTTCTGGAGAAAACTAAACTTTTCCAAATTTCGTCCTATGACGCATACAGTACGTATGTAGCAACTTTACCTAGACCTGAAAAATCAATAAATGTCTGTGTTATGTACGGGTGGAAGGGAGCAGGCAGCGGGCGCGCGCAGCGCGCGCTCTAGGGGTACGTGAAAAAACAAAGTAAGGCGCGCGCGCGTAGACAGTTGCGAAAGAAGAGGACCAAAATTTGGCGCACGTTTCGCAACTGTCTACGCGCGCGCGCCGTACTTTTAGTACGCGGCGCATAGACAGCTATTGGTTTCTTCAAGCTGTCTTCGCCGACCCTGGATGTACTGTACGGTAAGGTACGACTTTTGTTCGGTTTTGAGAGTGGACATCAAAAGAAATCTCGAAATGTTCAAGCCAAAGTATATCAGCGCCTATCTAAGCATCTAAACTAAAGTTCGTGCACGACGGGGCCTTTCCAATTACACGAAAGTTCTTGGAAACTTTCTCTGCAATCGCTAATGTAACTGGATGAAAAGGCCACCTCAGTCCTTAGCAACGTCCAACTTCAATGTTGGTAACACCGCGAATGAAAGAAGCATGACTGAATAGGCTAGTGTAGATGGTAGGAGCATGAAACTGTTCTTCTCCCTGTTCCGGGACGAAGCAATCGGATCCATATGAGAGGACACCGTAGTTACACCATTTGGAGCTGGACGGGTGGCAAGGGGCCATCAGGGGGCTGCCGCTGTCGCCCGTACAGCCCTGCAACTTTTCCGTTTTCATGCACACTTTGTCCATGCTCAGGCGAAATCGCGGACTCCGCCAATCACGCATACGCAGCCGGCATTGACGGCGCATCAAGGGTTCGGCTTGGCCCCACATAAGCACAGGACTGAACCTAGTCCTGGCATCTCTCGGATTACTGCCCCAGCCGGCCACTAAATACGCAGGAATAGTGTAACTAGGGCTGTTACGGATCTGACCCGGATCCGGATCCATACGGGCATAGTGCATCAAATAAATTAAAATTAGTGCATTCCGAATTAAAATTAGTGCATCCAGTGTAAGTTTCACTGGAACGCATGTTTCACTGTGTGTGGTATGTATAAATCCCTCTTCCACACAATATATGAGCTCTCGTATGGATCCCTGAAATAAACTTGGATCCGGAATTGTCATTTTCCTTAGATCCGCTACAGCCCTTATTGTAACGGGGGCACTCGCGTGGCAAGCAGATGGGGGTGGCCACAGAGGCGGGAACGTCTCGATCCAACAACAGCAAGGCAATGTCTCCGACAGTTCTGAGACAGTCTCTGACGGCGCCAAAGTGGGGAGGAGTGGCTATGGCCTGCACAAATCGAATGTTTCTCTGTGGAACAGCTTTTCGAAGATCTACAGCTCCTACCACCACCATGAGACGCGACGGATCCATGTACTCGGGTCGCTGTCGATATATTCGCCGCCATTTGGGACAGTAATCATTGGGCTTAGGGAAACAGTGAGCAGCTGTCAAAACGTGTCGCGGTGAAATCAGAGTTCCAGTGCAGAGCAGAACTATAAAACAACACCGATGTCAACGTGACTCCGGCGCCTAAAAGCCTAGGGAGAGGAACTAGGCTTCTGAAGCGAAATGCTAATAGGACGGACCATACCATTATCCACATCCGCAATATATTCAAGTGGTGGTAAGTTTGTCTCATCATATCCCTTCTTTTTCATATCAAGCAGAGTGACCATCCAAGGCAATTGTCCCGGTTCAGCTTCTCTCAGTAGCGTGTCATCCCCGTCAACCACGTCCAAAAAGCGCTTAGATTCAGGTACTAGAGGTTTGACACCACAGTGGCTGTACAGCTGAGACAACTCACATTCAGACAACTTCCACCGGTCAATACCTACCTCATCGTACAAGGTGTCCAGTGGAAGCAGAAGAAACACGACTAATCCAAGAAGTAGAGCCATAGCTCTTTCTGTCACCAAGAAACAGCGAAGAAAAAGAACACAGCGAATGACAAGACGAAGAGTCAATGAAGCAGGCAAGCAATTGCTAATCTACTACCGCCAGAAGGTCCTATTGTTGAATAAAGCGTATACGATCGCAGATCCTGTATACGATCGCAGATACTTGGTCACTGCACTTTACCCGTCCAACTGTTATGCAAATAAACAATTCAATTGAGTACGCCGCCGTCTGGCCATTGTGCGGACCGCACTGACAGAATAAAACCTACGTACTGTACGTTCTACCAAAAATATATAATCCCTGTATAGAGAAGAATGGCCTACGTAGTGAAAAGTAACGAAGCAATCCCTGACTAGTTCTGGCCCCAATATATTCGATACCAATTTATTCGATATCCAATTTATTCGATATTACGAAACCAATTTATTCCGAATTTATTCGATATTACGAAACCAATTTATCCAATTTATTCGATATGGAATCCTCAATAAAAAGGTTTCGTTAAATCGAATAAATTCGATATCGAATAAATTGGATATCGAATAAATTGGTATCGAATATATTGGGGCCAAAACTAGTCAGGGATTGCTTCGTTACTTTTCACTACGTAGGCCATTCTTCTCTATACAGGGATTATATATTTTTGGTTCTACGCAGGTAATGCACAGGCGTGCACGTATGTACGCACATACGCTTGCTTTTGTACCTGTTGAGCAGTTTTCGGAAGCAGGATTCCGCTTCTTGAGTATTCGACAGGACTTGGAAGCATGCGCCCTGCAGCAGAAGCGCCAAGCAAGCCTCTGCTGCATCGACTTCCCGCTGCTTCTTCCTCTGCTCTGCAAACACACACACCCGTAAAACATAGGCTACATACAGTAGGTACATACATACAGTACATACATACATACATACATACATACATACATACATACATACATACATACATACATACATACATACTGTACATACATACAGTACATCATCACGAAACACGGCAAACAAAGACGGTACATAGTATACTATGAAGATGGGTACTTTTGTTGCCGATGTTAGTATCGGGTGTGGCGGCGGATAGGGAGAGAGAGGAAGCCGAGGACTCCACGTCGTTGTTGCATCCCAGATCAGCCGCCATATTGGTCAGCAACGACTCGGCATTCGGCAGCTGCTTCGTCACCTCCAGGCCATTCCACAGATAGAGGAACTCCTATACAAAATTGCATCCAGATAGGAAGAGTAGCGAAAAACAAACGCAAAGGAAACATGCACTTTGAACAAATTGTCTACGAGACCTAAGAAGTGTCGAGCCAATGCGGATATCCGTGTTCGCATAAGGCACGCTGGCGTAAAATAGAACAAATCTACAAGGACATGTCCGTGCATCTCACGCGTCCGGTATCTTGAACATATCCACATTCGCTCATTCGCTCACGGACTCATTCGAGTTGTGTTGTTGACGTGAGGTGGTCGTGTCTCTTTTCTCTGCGCGCTGTGCGCATGCAACTGTGCAATAGTTTTATCTGCTGCCGAGGCGACACATCTCTGAATGAAGAACAAGGGCAACTATAGTGTGGTCGCCAAACTACAACTATACCAAGTTTGGAGTTCAAGATGGACTGATCTGCTTTTTGGCATGCAGCATTCAGCTTTTCCTGCTTAATTCATGATCACATGGACTTTGCAATTGGCTCTTTATCACTCAACCTAGGTTTTCCAGCTTCAAACTGGTGTTGCCTTTCCACCACTACTGCCCAACGGAAATAGCCTAATGAAGCCACGTCCAATTTCGTCTTCAACTCGCTCAACATACGTGCTGTCGATCATGGTACCGGACTTGTACTTCGATGCTATCGTCGATGAGCACATTTTTTATGTATTTTGTTATGTACTGTACGTAAGTAGCCAAGTGTACGTGTTTATGTATCGTATGTACGTACGTATTTGGTAAAACGCCGTATCGCCCTGGTGGCGTGATTTTTCTGATACTTTGATATCGTTATTTATGCAAATTTATATAGTTTCATTTTCGCTATGTATTTTGTTTAGGTAGGTATAGGGCCAGGCCCAAGAATAACCCATCGTGTCTTTTGTAGTACGTAGTATGTACTTATGTACTAATTTATGTGCTACTTTCTGATGCGAGTACAGTTGGTTTCGGCTCGGTCCTGGGCTATCCGAATAAAATGCGATGCGATGCGATGCGCTCAGTGGGCCGAAAATACCTGTACGTGATGAGGAACCTTTAGGAATAACTCAC